>CM052437.1:181093370-181129751 GCA_028533085.1 Varecia variegata
GGTACCCGAGGCTGGACACCCGGCCCCTGCACCAGCCCAGCCTCTGTCCTCCGCAGGCCACCGCACTGCTCAGCCCGGGGACCTTCCTCCCTGGATTCCTCCAGGCCAAGAACAGTGTCTGACCTTACGGGGCGGGGGGGGGGGGCTTCGCCCTGGACCACCAGCACTGTCATGAGGCCATCGGTGCCCAGCGCCAAGGCCTGGGCTAAGAATACACCATGGTCCCAGAAGCCACCTTGGCCCTCAGGGACATTCATGTCGATTTGTTCTTGACCACATTTGGGCTTTGCATACTTTCTTCCTCTCAATCACTAGAAGACGAAGTATTACTGGAGGACAGAATTCATCTTGCTCCCTGGATGTACCAAGCTCTTGATCCCACCTGGAAGCTGGAGGCCCAGATGATGACCCTTGGATGCCAGGACTCCCTGGACGCCTGGACCCGCCCTGGGCCAGGCCCGGTCTCAGAGTCGCAGGGCTGGCCCACACCCAGCCTGGCTTCTACCCCAGCCACGGGCCCCCAAGCCATGGGAGGCTTCTCTGTTATCATCCAGAGCCAACGTTTTTAAAATTCATCACATTGCACAAATCTTCCTCTTCCCTGTTTCTTTATTCCTTCCACCAGGCTCTGCAATCTCGCCCTATTGTCTTTCAATGCTTTCGGACATCCGCCGTCCATCGGAAAATGTTTGTCCAGCGTCCAGCTTCTCTGCTCAGAAGTCGGGCTCTACAGAGGAAAGCAGCCCCCAGTGTCCCTAGAACACACCGAGCCCTCCCTCCTCGGGGCCTGGGCCTCTCCGTCGTCGGAAGGAGCACAGGTATCTGTGTGACCCTCCCCGCTGCCCAAGCCTTAGCTGGGATGCAGCCCATCGCCCCACCTCCTGCACGAGCCACCCCCTCGTCCTGCGTCCATGGCGCTTCACCCCCACCTCACCACGAGAACACACCTGTCTGTCTAAACAGCGAAACACAAAGGACAAACACTGCATGACTCCACTCCTGTGAGGTCTCTAGAGTCGTCACATTCATGGGCTGGGTGGGGGGAGGGGAGAGCCAGTGTCTAACGGGGACAGAGTCTCAGCCGTGGAGGGAAGAGTTCCAGAGAGGGGCGGTGGTGAGGGACGCACTTAACACCACTGAACTGGACACTTACAACGGTGGAGATTCTGTGTTATGCGTATTTTACTGCAATTTAAGAACCCCTCATTTTTCTGTCCACCCTCCCTGGGCCATGTGCCCCCGAGGGTGCTCTCTGCCATCTCCCTAGGGTGGGATGCTGGTGGGACTGGCAGAACACTGGTCACGGTGGCACCTGTCAGATGGGGCTATCACACTATCCTCCCCACTTCTGTATATGATTGAAAATTTCCATTATAAAAAGTTAAATGTACATTGGGATATTTTAAGGAAAGTGAATCGGGACACCAGCAGCCGGGCCGGCAGATGGGCAGCCAGAGGCAGCGTGAGGACCCTGAGGAAGGGGGGAGAGACCACAGATGTCACTCATCACTTTTCAGCCTTGCCCTCTATTGGGACTGCGCGCGCCTGATGCTCCCCCAGAGCCACACGCAGCCAAGGGCTCCGCTCGCACTGATGGGACGAGAGCGCTGTGGCCAGCAGTGCTGGGGTGGCCGGAACGTCCCTGGGGGGGGGGGGCAACGAGGGAGGCTGATGTTCTGGTCAAGTCGTCACACAGTCGCAGGGAGCAGGCTCGGGGGGCAGGTGGTGAGAGCAGAGAGGTCCAGGGTGTGGACCCCAGTCTCACTCAGACTCCGGCAACTCGAGGACGAGATGCTGCCTCCTGACATGCCCTCCCGTGCCTGTTCCCAGTGGGCCCCAGGAAGGACCGCTTAGGACTCCAGTTTCGATTTATTTAATAATTACTCCCCTACCATCGCAGAGGGCAGACTCTCTTTCATCTGATTAGCATAATGCTTTCCTAATCTTTTTACTTTTTTTTTATTATTGCCACATACTCTTTGTCAACACCATCTAGATCTATCTTTACCAAAGGGCCGAAATGAAGGCTTAGTCAAGCTCGTCACTTGTCTAGCCCCGGAGCACGGAAACGGAGACAGAGGCTTCCCTGGCGTGTGGGACGCGGCCTGCCTGGCACTCTGCCGCGGGAGCCCGCGGGGCCGGGGCAGGCGCAGGTGTCTGCAGGGCGGGGTGCGGGTGAGTCCGCGAGCCCACCGGGTTCTATCTTGAGGCCAAAGTGTTCAAGTTTCCAGTAAGACGCGGACTTCCAGATGACAGCGCCACACAGAGGCCAGTGCAAAGGGACGTAGTGACTCTGGTCTCGGGGCCTCGCTCTTCTGTCTTGGTTGCTCTGGACAGTCAAGAGGCTGTGGGGATAGCCCCGTGTGTGTGTGTGTGTGTGTGTGCGTGTGTGTGTGTGTGTACATGCATGTGTGTGGGTGCACGGACATGTGCATGTATGTGGGGGTGTGTAACAAAGATGTGTCTCTGGCCTGAGGAATCACAGGGAGCCACCAGATGAAACAGGTACGTCTCGTCCCCGTGGGAGCAGCTCCCCCTCCAACTGGACCAGAGGAGACCGCAAGTCCTGGGAAAGACCGACAAAGCCACGGAAGAAACGGAGGAGACAGCGGGATCCCTGCTGACCGCCGCCGTGTGTTCCGTTTGGGGGGAAACGGAGGATGAGTAAAAGACAGGCACTTTCAGGACCCCACACAAGCTTTCTTGGGAGAAGCGGCCTCATCTAACGTCCTTTTAGCTCCAGGAATAACTGCATGAAGGAGAGGGCGCTGCCGAGAGGGAACTGAAGACACGAAGCCCTGGAACAATCCTTCCTGGAGTATTTTCCAGCTGTCACATCACCCACGATGCTCTTCTGGAGCACCTGAGGTGCTGCCAGGCTGTGAGCTGGAGCTGTGGACAGAGTGTGGCCTCACAGACACGGTCCCCGTCCGCCAGCAGCCAGGAGGCCACAGAACAGGTAATTGGGTGGTTTTACACAGAGCAGTCGTTAAGCCGGGTCTGGAGAAACGGGTAAGGTTTAGACAGGCGGGGAGTTGGGGGGAGACCGGGTTGGCACTCCTGACCGTCTTCCTCACTCACCGCATCCTCGCCTGGCGCCGCCCACCCAGCCCACCCTTGGCTCCTCCCACCGAGACTCTAACCCGAGTCGGACCGACCGTGCACCAGACCCCTGGGCTCCAGCCGCCTAAGAGTGGCCTCAGCCCAAGTGGGGGCTGCTTGCTTTCAAATCCCAGGGGAAGCCTCTGGTGGGGGCCTGATTTTCCTGAACCTGTGGTCAGAGCTGGCATTTGCGTACGAGCTCTTATAAAGCTGGTTGAGATGTAAATATTATTTTTGATCTCAGGGCGCAGGAGACAGGATGACAGGAAACTCTTAAACGCAAGGGGGAACCACTGTCTGGCACACAATAGGCTTCTAACAATGAGCCTGCCCATCTCCACCAGCAAAACCAGATTTTTAGTTACATAATAGGTTCAGACTTAATTCTATAGCAGATGAGTGTTTGTTACTTCATTATTTAAAATAAGAGTCTCGTTTTTAGACCACGTCAATGAAGCTCAAGTCTAGGACGTCCATCCCTCCCCTCCATGGTCGGCCGGGGCCAGGCACACTATTCCCGTGTAAATTCACCTTTGCACTCGCTCAATCAGATACTGTGCTCTAGTTCTTTTTCTGGGGTTTTCTCAGAAAACTCCCTAAATTCAAAAACTACTGTCTTTCTCTCTGCTACTGCCCTGCATACACACATGACACTGAGCCCACCAGTGGCTGTCCAGAAGTGCTGGTTGAACCGGATGTAGCAAGAGATGCAGATTTTAAACTTACCTTTTTCTTTTCTTACTATTCCAGTTTTCATTTACTGCCTGGCTGTTTTGCCAAAGTTAGTTCCCTATTACACATCATGACAATATTTTGCCACTTAACACATCACATGCCACTCAGGGGACACAGTCTCATGCACCCCTCAGTTTCCCCACCTTGACTCACCCACTGGGCTGTGTCTTCCCAACCCTGGTGACTGGGTTGATAAATGACAGCATCGGAGTGCAGACCTTGCTGTTCCACCTTGCAGTGGGCTGTTCGGGAATCTCCCACCCATGCGAACAGTAACACCAGTATTGGGCTAACTCTGATTCTTAATCAATTGAATCTACCATCTAATTTTGAGTGGGCAGGTCCTAACCAGGTGTGAAGCTAAGAAGGCTTTGGAACCCCCTTGTGTAGCTCCAGCCAGACGGGCAAACCCCATTTCAAGCCTGCAGCTCCCTGGAAAGACTAAATCACAGATGCTTCCCCCCTATTCCAGCTGCACTGACCCCAGCCGTGCACGTGGAGGAGCTGCACAATGTCCCAGAAGCCAGGGAGACCACAAAGCAAGCTTCTCCCCAGGGGACAAAAATTAGGCAGGGGTTTCCCTGCCCACATTAACCTTTGATCAGTCGGATTACTCAGCCACAGGACCAGGGGAGCAGAATTCCTTCTTCCTGACCTCTGACTATAGCTTCCTCTACGCACACACTTCATTTTTAACAACTGAAAACAACAATTTCCATCCATTCTTTTCCTCCAAGCTACTATTTTTGCCTACATGAATGACAACCCAATTGATCACTAACCCCCTTGAGCCAGGTGGGGCAAGAGAAAGAAAACAGCTTCAGACAAAGTGACGCTGGGCAGCTCAGGACAGCAGCACCACCATCACTACGGAGACACTTCTCCATCATTCCTCTAACTAGTGCCTCCCGGGCACACCGGAGTGAGAAGGGCGCGGCTGGAAGCAGTTACTACTCCGGAGGGTGTGTGGGCACTCGCACCGCGGGGTTCCCCTCCCCTGGCACAGACCATCGGGCAATCGGGGGAAGGGCAATGTCCTACCAAAAAGGCCATGGGGCTCCGACTGGCGCCTCTCCGTGCTTCGGTTTTGGTCCTTGTGTTTCTTGTTGCCCCTGAGACTTCCAAAGCGCTTCATGGGTAGCTGTGGCCACAGGAAGGGTGACAGGTGAACATATCAGGACCCGCAGAACTGGTGTCAGCCCCAGGTGGCTGGGAGCCAGGAGAGATGCAGCATCAGCATGCAGGCATGGGGCGCCTGGTGGCTGCGGCTCCCCAAAAGCTCAGTGTGGCAGCCCGTGAGTCTGAGCGTCCTCACCGGGGGCCTTCAGACCACCGCAGGATGGGCTCACTCTCCGGGCAAGCAGCTGGCAGGATGGGGGTCGCTCTCCGGGCCAGCAGCTGCGGGTACAGGCAGGGCAATCCCACCGCAGTCCTTCTCTGGCGCCCGCGAGACTCCAGGGAGCTGAGCAGTCCTGACGGGGCTGCACCTCCGGCCACAGCAGCGGGAGCGTCAGCCCGGCTGTCCTTAAGTAGGCAAGAAGCTGCCGGAAGCGCCAACAGAACCTCGCGGGGGATTTGTTGATGTAGTTAAGGTCAGCTGCTCACTGATACTCTTCAGGGTTTTTTTTTCCTCCTTAAAATTAAAAGAGGAGGGAAGACCAAATAGGCAAAGGAAGCCCGAGCCCGAGAGTCATGTGCAGCTCTGCATGATGTCTCTTTAAAAAGACTGTAAAAGGAAACCACCCTGTACAGACAATTCTTGGCACCAATTGGCCGGAGCACATTCCCATTGTGACATGACATCACACAACTATTTTGATTCATGGGTTCCAGGGCCCCACGGGGTCAGAAGGCTCCGGCTGCTGCCTGGTGGGGAAGCCACAAGCGCCTGGGCTGGAAATTGCTGGGTCTGCTTCGGCTCACGCCCTGCTCGACGAGCAGCCAGGCCGTCCTTAAGGAGGGGACACGGTTCCCCCAGAGTTTAACGGAAGGTCTTCAGCCAATGCGTAATTTGAGCCCTGGACTTGCTGAGAACTGTAGAATGACAGAGCTGGAGGAGATTTCTGAGAGGATCTAGGCCAACCCCCTTCCCTTACGGGCGGGGAAACTGAGGCTGCGGATGGGAATGTGACTTGCCCAAGGTCCTGCAGCCAATGGCAGAACCGGGACCAGCATTCTAATCTCCTTGATGCCTAAGCCAAACTTCTGATCTAACAAAACAAAATGAAATGTTTAGTTTGTGTGTGTTTTGCAACTAAAAAAACAAACTTTAGAAGCACAAGACAGGATAAGAAATTCTCAGCTGCTTTTGCTGATATCTTCACTAGATGAAGGGAAGTTACCTACTCTGCTATCAACTAGCTTTGTGACCTTGAGAAAGTCACCTCCCATCCCTGGGCCTCAGTTTCCGCCTCTGTGAACCAAGACGAGAGCAGGTCATTTGAAGATTTAATCTAGTTCTGACAGCCTGAGCGTCTAATGGCGAGGGAATCTGGGCGGATTCTCCCCAGTGACTGTCCACGTGAGAACGAGACCACGCCAGGCGGTGAAATCACTCCCACACCAAAGATTAGCAGCCTGGATTCCCCTGGCCGCCCATTAGGGTGGGATAACATTCAAAACTGCAACGCCAGCTGTTTCTTAGGCGTAACTGTCATTAACTACACCGTGTCTGGACACGAGGGGGTGGGGCACCATGGAGACACACAGCAACCTGCTATTTGTGCCTGGACCTCTGCTTGGGGGGGTCATTCCGCCCCCCCCCCCCGAGTCTTCTGCTATCCCCGCCTTTTCTCTTGCCCCTTTCACTTGCAGAGCTATAATGTCCTTACAGTCACCGGCCATTCACTGTAGATCCCTGGTGGCCCCCCAGCTTCGGCAACAGGTGGGGAAGAGAGAAGCGTGGGGAGGTGTCTTCCTGTGGAATCCCCCGTCAAGCAGGCGGAGGCCAGCGAGGGAAGCGTACGATTCCCCCCAGTGAGGGGGACCCTGCAATCTCAGCTCCTGCCCCAGATCTGCCATCCCCATGGGGCCTGCCTGGCAGCCACCCGGGAAGCCAGGGGCGCACCCACCAGCTCTCTGCAAGCCTGCTCGGCCGGGCGTGGCTCTGGCTGGTTCGAACCTTCCAGACCCCACCGACCCCAAGAGCAGCACGTGGACGTCCTTGGCTCTGACCCCTTCTGCCAAGACGTGCCTGCCTGCCATGCCCGCCTGGAGGACTCGGCCAGACTCTGTCCAGAGTGGCCCCATAGTCATACCATTGCTTAGTGGACCAAGAAACCACAGTCCCAACTTCTCTTGCACCACTTCTACCAAATTCATGACTATTTGAGTGACAACTGTTTGCCTGGCGCTATGCTGGATGCTGCAGGGTCAGGAAATCCTTTAAGGCCTGATCCAGCCCTTAGAAACCTGTCGGGCTGTCCCCCCAGCGTGAACCCGTGGCCCCAGTCGAACTGGCCTGGTTTCTGTCCTTAGAATTCTCTAACCTACCTGCTTTCATGCACACCGTTCGCCCTGCCTCCGGTGCCCCCGGTCTCCATCTTTGCCTGTTTAAACACTGTGAGACGCTCAGGCCCACTCAGAGACCACACCCTGGCCACGTGAGTCCTCCCCCATCACTTCCGGAAAAGGTGGCTTTTCCCTCCTTGAGAGACTTTAGTACTTCTCGTCTGTACGTCGAGGTAGCCATTACCACAGGGAAGACTAGAGCCCAAGAGGGCAGGGACCCAGGCCCACATTGTGTGAGCCCCCATGCATCCAGCAAGGGCTGCAGTGGGGGGCGCTGACAGCCCCTCCCCCGCATGCCGCTCCTGTTCCCGTGTGCGGGCTGCACACGCTGCATCGGCACACGCCTGCTCCTGGCTGCCACCAGGTGCAGCCCACAGGGTGCACAGCAGGCACAGTGGGAGGGGAGAGCTCAAGCTGGGTTTTGGGTTTGTATCCCCCACTCTCAGCAGGGTCACCCTGGGTGGGCTATGTCATCCCCCATCAGGACTGTGCTCCTCTCGGGGACACCCTCCCCCAGTTTTCAGTCTTGGGTCCAGTGCCCTCCCCTGTTGGGCACCTGCCATGATAGCGATACTAGCAAGTGACTGCACCACTCGGGGGTTCCTGGCAGCCTGTCCACACCTTTGAAATCAGCTTCTTCATTCATCTCTCCTCCATGATCCTAAGTCCAGTGCTCAGATCCTCAGTTCCTTCTTCCTGCTGGGACTCACTGATAGAATCAGTGATCAAATATTTGTAGCAAGGAAGCATGAATGGATAAATAAAATAGGTCTTGCTCTCAAGGAATTTGTAAACAAGTTGGAGAGACAAAGGTAATCTGATTTTTTTTTTTTTTTTTTTTTTTTGAGATAAGGTCTCACTCTGTCGCCCAGGCTGCAGTGCAGTGGCATCGTCATACCTCACTGCAGCCTCCAACTCCGGGGCTCAAGTGATCCTCCCACATCAGCCTCCTGAGGAGCTGGGACTACAGGCATGTGCCACCACATCTGGCTAATTTTTAAATTATTTGTAGAGACAGGATCTCACCATGTTGCCCAGGCTGGTCTTGAACTCCTGGCCTCAAGCGATCCTCCTGCCTCAGCCTCCCAAAGTGCTGGGATTACAGGTGTGAGACATTGTACCTGGCCAACAAAAAATACCTGTTAAACTATACTGACTGCGTGAAAAAGCTGTGAGTATGTGGTCAGTGGGTGTGAGCGTCACGGGCACAGAGGAGGGAGGTGGTTGAGGTCCGTACGGTGCTGCCTGGAGAAGAGGAGCCCAAGCTGGGCCTTGAGGGTTGGGGGGTGTGGAGAAGAGGAAAGACCCCAGGCCAGGCCAGCAAAACACGTATCGGGGACCCCAGTCTTTAGAAACAGCCACCAACTCCACTGCCAGCTGGGCCCCCCACATACCAGTGGATTAGCTCAGTTGTTAAATACAGTAGCCCAGACTTACTATGATCAAACTCTGGAAAAGACGAAGTAAGTAGGTTTTGGAGTTTAACATTTGGATTTCCTTTTTTAAAAAATTTAGCTTCCAACAAAAATTAAAATAGCCTCCCATTTAAAAATAAAATAACAAAAAAGAAAAAAAAGTCTTTAGGAAATGACCACTGAGAAAGTGTCCCGGTAAGGAAGAGGCATATTTGATTAAAATGAAAATGAAAGCTTTTGTCTAAGCCAATGCAATATTCTTGTACTATATAATACAATAGGTTGAAAGAACATTTCAAAGTTTAGTGACTAAAAGGGAATGATTTTAAATTTGTGCAGATAATAAACAGCCACTTAGGCCCGATGGCCTTATATTAATACTGAAGTTTATGTGGCCATTCATTCAACAAGTAGTTATGAACCTCCAGCAAATGGCACAGGACGGTTGTTGATTGAAGGGATTAGGTGCTACAAACAATTCAAAGACATTCTTGTCCTCTAAGAACTATATTTTAATTAGTAAAACAATCACTCCCATTTTCTGAGTGGCTAAGATGTGCCGGGTGGGGTGCCGGTCACCTTTCAGGTATTATTTTATTTCATCCTTCCCACACACCAGCCCGGTGGGGGTGTATAATTAACACCATTTCATCTAAAGATGAATAACTGAGCGTCAGAAGCAGCTTGACCAGGATCACACAGCGGACAAGTTGGGAGAACATGGACTTGAACCCTCCTTTATCTGATTCCAAAGTTCCCGTCTTTCCACCGTGCTGTCTTTTCTCACACATGCGCTGAGAAATTCAGCAGCACTAAAGCAGCGTCCAGCGCCCGGTGGGTTCCACGGGGCTGCAGAGGACCGCTGTGTCCCAGGGGATTTGGAAGGGAGAGTTTCTCACTACCTTCTTTAAAATGTTGATCTTCAGGTTGGGAAATTTAGAGGCAAAAGAGAGAAGAACCATGTTTAAAAGTCTGGATTTGCATGAAAGCCCACCTTGCGAGACAGGCTGGGTGAGGGGGGTCCTCGGCCAGCTGACCCGACCAGTGGGCGCCGCATGTTGGGAACACACAGCAGTCCGGCTCGCTCACCAGGGGACACTGCTGGACTGCAGAGCACAGAAGTGGGGACCACACCGTTGTTTCCTCTGCCCTGCAGGGCCAGAACTCACCGCTGCTGCCCAGTGAGTTCTGGGTTCCACACTCTGTGAATTTGCTCAGTAGCAACATTTAGTGCCTTTTAGAGGGAAGTAAGGACGTGGCAAATTAGGCAAAGTGAAGAAAAGGATTAGCTGGATCACTGAGGTCACTGTCGTGCGACAGAGGAAAAGTTGGCCTGATCCAGCCAAGAGCTGCTGTGGGCCCAGTGCAGGTCTCTGTCCAACAGGACGGATCCCGGGAGACTTTGGGGCTTTGGGTGGGAGAAGCTGGGGGCAGGCTCAGTGTGGCTTTAAGAAAAGCTAGATGACGACAAACATGGCGACCTGAATGGCAGATGCAGGCAGAATCCCAGCTACCCCACACGTGCTGGTAACCCACTGAAAATGTTCTTCCCAGGGCCAGCTGCGCCCGGGAGCAGAGAAGGGCTGCTGGTGACATGATGTCAGAGGTGTGCGAGCAGCAGCATGCTGGACATCCTGCACAGCCAGCCTTCTGGGGGGCAGAGGGGACACTGATTCGTAGTGTTGCCAATTTCTATGGTGTAAACACTCCACTCTTGGTCCTTTTTAGGGTGCCAATGTGGCATGGACCGGCTTGCAAAACTCCCGGAAATTTAACAATCAGCTCTCTCACCACTGGGGTCTTCCTACGGATTCACACATGCCTGCAATTCCTTAAACTGGGGACAAAGGTTTTTAACCCACTGTTAGAAAGGCTGACGCACTGGCCGAGGTGACACGCTCACATTGCGGGTTCTGTGGCTGAGGACCCTTTCTTCTGCAAATCTGACTGGGGGCTGCAGAGAAAGGACCACTCACGGGAGGACAGGGACCCTAAACATTCCCTTCTGCAGGTTCCACCAGCCAAGGGCCCAAAGTGAGCAGAGGCGAAACCCTGTCACACGGTTGTGACTCAGCTCGCAGGAGTATGTTCTGATGGCATGCTTTCCACACTCGGTTTGTTTTTTTTTTTTTAAACAGGGAAGGGATGAAAAAAGAAAGAACTAATGGCTCCCAAGAAAGAACCATATTTTGTGACGTATTTTAAAAGGGCCAGGGCCTCTCTGGATCCTACTTTAAAGCTCCTGCTCCTGGCTGGTGTATACCCCAGACCTGGAATGGGACCAAGTGACTGGGGCGACCGATGCCTTATCTCTTATCACTTCTCCCCATGCCGTGAGGACAGGGCTCCCAGGTCACCACTCTGACACCAAGTTTACACGATTTGGAGAGGGGTGGAATTATAAATAGCTAATTCAAATTGTGTTCTTTACATGAGGTTTTTTTTTTTGGTTGTTGTTCTTCTAGATTTTCAACTATAAACCTACATTTGACAACTAGAAAAATAAAATGGCGTTGAAGAGAACTATCTTGAAGTATTTCATACTGTTAACTTGCTTCACTGTTTTTTGTTTTTTTGTATTAATTCTCTCCCCAGTGAGACTGAAAGCTCCCCGAGGGCAGGGATCTCACCCTATGGAAGAAACAGAATGAGCACTTGTTGGATGAGTTCCTCCAGGTGGTTCAGGTAGCCGGGTTGCCGCTCTCTGCTCCACCATCCCTCGGGGGCAGCACGTCCTGTCCTGGGGGATGCATGAGCCCGCTGCCACAGAGCCAGGGGAGGCGGCTGCTAATGGCTTCCTTGCCCTCTGCAGGGCTCCAGCTTGGCCAGCCAAAGTCCACACACACCCCAAGGTGTACCCACTGCGGGCAGGGCTGTAGGACGCCCACGGAGAGTGGGTCTAGTTTGCCCAAGTGCTTGGATTTTTACCAGGTGTGCCGGCCTCCCCACATCTGGATGCTGTAAAACAGCAAAAACCAGACTGTCTGCCAATGGTGAGGCTGGGGGCAGGAGAGGTGAGGAAGGAGGTCAAGGGGATCGCAGATGGGCAGCGGAATGACCTCCAGCACCCCACATCCTGTGTGCAAGGACGGAGGGCGTTCAGGCCTCGTACCCTACACTGTGCTCCCACAGTCCTGAGGTGTAAGGCCTCCCCAAGACCCTGGCCACCCAAAATATGCCAGTAAACCATTTAATCGCTGGAGGTTCTGTGCTGGTGACGGGGAAGGCCCTGTTCCCACAGCATGGGGGAAGTGCTAAGACATGAAGGCGCCTATTGTCCCTCAACCTGGCTCTATTCCGGGCTGCAGGTTGGAGCCCCACCCAGGCCTGTCACCTTGTGGTCTCTGGTGCAGACACCGTGGTTGATGCCAGCCCGTGCACGCACAGGTGTGCAGCAGCAGGGGAGCCTGAGAGCTGAGGTCCCCACAGGCCAGCAGGCCCCATCCCCTCCTGCCAGGCAGTCCACAGAATACCCACAGGCTCAATCCTCTGATGCCTGCCCTATCTCCAGACTTCCTACTAAATTAAAACCAAATTTTAGAAAAGACCCCAGGCCTTCCTTATCATTGAAGCCACTTTGGGTGTTGAGTTATGTGCAGACGCAAACGGTCTCACTGAGGGCGTCCCCAGGGACCTGGATGAGAGGACAGTGGCTGACACGGGGTGTAGGCCACCTTCCCTCCACGCACCTGCACCCACCAGGAGACAGGCACTTCTCACCCGGGTGCAGGTGGGGAGGCTGTGGCAGGAGGAGCCCCCACGTGTGCAGAGCTGACGCTTCCCAAAGCCCCTTCCTAGTTCTTCTCAACCATGCTGAGAGAGGGAGGCCGACTGCTACTATTCAATTTAAGAAATCAAAAGAAACAGGGGTTCAGAGGTGCTAAATGACTGGCCCAAGATCCCGCAGGGAGCCCGTGGGAGGGCTGGGGTGAGACTGGCTCTGCTGCTCCCTTATCCAGGGCATTAGGACCCCAGTTGCCTCTTCTCCGTCGCTGGAGTGTTGGAAAAGCAGATGAAGACACAGCAATCGAAAATTCGTTGTGAAACTCTGGGCACCGTGAGGCAGTACCTGAAAAGCACCCAGATCCCTGCACGGCCGGCCGCGGTCCAAAGCAAATCTTGTTACGTAAGAGGGCACAGGTCCCCTCCGGCCTGGGAGCAGCAACATGCGTTAGCACATATTTGCTGGAGCTCTCCTGCCGGTTGCAAAACAGTGTGTCATATTTCATGGAAAGTTCTAAAGGTCACCGCTGCACTTGACTCTGAGAGAGCCTGCCACGCCTCGCTGGGGCCTCCCCAGCCTTCCGCAGGAGTTCGGGAGCCGGCAGCCGGGCAGGCGCCCTCCCCTGACTCAGGCCCCTGTGCCGCCGCTCAGCCCGACGCCCAGGTCATGCACGGCCTCGTGGTACCCACAGGAACTGGAGTTTGGAGACTGAGTGACAAGAGGGTGATTTTTTTGGCAAAGACTAACCAACTCAGCTCGTACAGCTCAACTCACACCGGTGATGTTTAAACCCACCCAGACTTGGCAATGACAATAGGGGCATCTTAATTTTAAAAACACAGAAAAGGCCTGAAAAGGTGAAAACCAATGGCAAGAATTATTTTTAGCATGCCAAACGCAGCACCCAAAAGTATGAAATCCCTAGATATCCTTAAAATCTTGAAGGAGCGTCACATGCCCCGTGGAAGGCTCTCGGTGGGGGCCTCATCTAATCCCTTCTCGTGGTCCCTGGTGTCCCTCGGGTCTCTAGGTATCCACTGCTCAAGATCTCCCTAACAGCGGTGCCCGGCCCAGGTTCCGAAGGCTGCCCAACAAGAGCGGGGACTAATGAGAACCTGCCACTACCTCCAGCTGCTCGGTGGCCAGGGCTGGACCCTGGGCTCAAAGAGGACCACAGAGCAATGGCTTCCAAAAACCAGATTCTGAAGTTCTAAAGGTCAGCCATTAAGATTTTCTGTTGAATTCTCTCTTTAAATTACGTCTTAGAAATGCCAAACAAGGATAGGAATGCGTCCGAGTGTTGGTAAGGAGAAAAACCCAGTTAATTCACAGCCTCAGCAGAGAGCCAGAGTCTGGCCTGCTGGTCTCACCCGCCAGGCCACCGGGCAGGATTTCCATTTCCCAGACTCTGGGCCTCCTTACAGAGAACCTCAACCGCTTCTGCACTTCATTCATTAGGAAACCTCTAGCTTCGAATATTAGGTCTGAGCAGAAGTTTGCCTTTAATCTGTTTCTTCTTAATAGTGAAATATATTGGCCGGGCGAGGGAGGTAGAGGCGGGAGGATCACTTGAGCCCAGGAGTTTGAGACCAGCCTGGGAAACATAGTGAGACCCTGTTCCTAAAAACAAAAACATTAGCCTGGCATGGTGGCACGCTTCTGTAGTCCCAGCTACTTGGGAGGCTGAGCCAGGAGGATCACTTGAGCCCAGGAGTTGGAGGTCGTAGTGAGCTATGATGATGCCACTGCGCTCCAGCCTGGGAGACCGAGCAAGACTCTGTCTCAAAGAAAAAATTGTGAAATACATTACAAAATAAATAGTACCTTAAAGCAATCTAGGTTCACTTACTGCCATGCAATTTTGAGTCATTTAGTTCATTCTTCCACGTCTCTCCTATGAAAGAGACCACAATACAGGCTGAGCCCGTTTCCTAGAGGTTTTAACGGGATCACATGAGACAAAATAGCAAAAGTATCCTGCAAGCTGCAGCGCATTTTACAAACAGAGGACAACGCTGTCATCTGTCCCTTAAAGCAGCCCCTGGAGAGCTCCGCTGGCTCAGATTCGGTGTGCCTCAGGGGTTCCTGTGTGGAAAAGTTTGGGAAGCCCCAGGTACGGAAAGGCGCCTGCTCCAGTGTCCGCCCATGGCCGGCTGCCTGGGCACTGAGCCGCGAGCCCAGAGGCTGTGGCCAGAGCTGCAGGAGAGGGCGCCAGGCAGCGCTTGGACTTGAATGAGGAGCCAAGGGACTTTCCTATTGACAATTTACTCTTTTAACCACACACACAAAGAAACTGGTTTCTTAGCAGCAAAGTGTGACGGGGAGAGGGCGGGTGCCATTCAAGGCAGGAACACAACTGCCGTGAAACACGCAGCGAGTCAGAGAGTCTGAGAACATCTCAGGCGGAGGGGCCAGGAGTCCTGCACGGCACAGAGCACAGTCTCCGTAACTTGCCACTTGCTGGATACGTCGATGCCATGCGGGGTAACCAACCTAATAAGGACCCTAAAGCATCTATGAAGAGGAACTTACATTTAGTATCTTTTGAATAAGAAAACTGCAAAATGTGCAATGCATCTAACACTTAAGATGCGGCCAGGCGCAGTAGCTCACGCCTGTGATCCTAGCACTCTGGGAGGCCGAGGCGGGCGGATTGTTTGAGCTCAGGAGTTTGAGACCAGCCTGAGCAAGAGCAAGACCCCGTCTCTACTAAAAATAGAAAGAAATTATATGGACAGCTAAAAATATATATAGAAAAATTAGCCGGGCATGGTGGCACATGCCTGTAATCCCAGCTACTCGGGAGGCTGAGGCAGGAGGATTGCTTGAGCCCAGGAGTTTGTGGTTGCTGTGAGCTAGACTGACGCCATGGCACTCTAGCCCGGGCAACAGAGTGAGACTCTGTCTCAAAAAAAAAAAAAAAAAAAAAAAGAATATGCATGCTTTGGTACTGGATCACTTAAGTTCCAGATATCTAGAAAGTTGACTTATGTGGCTGGTTCATTTCCTAAGATTGGCAAGACATAAAAAATAATTCTATAATTCAGATTGTTCACTACTTCAGACTGGCTGTATCTCAAATGAATTAGATGTTACTACACTCACTGACATTACTCAGGTTCTTTTCTGTCTAAAGCATACTTCTTCATGGGGGTGGTACTGCCCCTGAAGGGGTGAAAATCGGCTCAGGGTTTCGGGGCAAATAAACTTACTTTTTATATACAAGGCACAGATATAATTACAGTACATAGACGATAAGCAGCATATCTGTTTTATTAAAATTTCATGGGGCTTGTTAGAAAAAGTCAGAAGGGCTTTTTAGGAGGTAACAAAAAAGGACTGATTAATTTTTTAAAAAGAGCAGGGAGGAATTGGGGAGATGTGGGGTGGGGCAGTTCATCATCCATCGTAATAGGATGTCAAGACACAAGGTTTAACATCAATAAACCACAAAATCGTCGACTATGCGTACACTTTTCAAAGGT
The DNA here is from genome assembly GCA_028533085.1 of Varecia variegata. Taxonomy (NCBI): domain Eukaryota; kingdom Metazoa; phylum Chordata; class Mammalia; order Primates; family Lemuridae; genus Varecia; species Varecia variegata. The sequence continues at coordinate 181,109,342 of CM052437.1, forward strand.
CCCTTTGCGGTTTTGGTGGAGGAGGGCAGGGACTACTGCCTTGCAATATAAATTATTTTGTAATGTTGGGTTTTTTAAAACCATCTGATTAAACTGCTTCACCAAAAATTAAAACGTAAAGGGGAGAAAACAAAACAAACAAAAAAATCTGGTAAACGGTGATGGGTGTCTATGGCAGAGAAGACGTATCCCGAGCTCCCCTCCAGGAGAGACAGTGAAGAGAATCTGCTAACAATTCACCAGTTTTGGAACCCAGTTTCTGGGCCTTTAGGCGACAGGGGGCTGGCCTGGCCCTCTGGAGCATCAGAGGCTGAGGAAGAAGGCTGAAGTCCTCCTCACCAAGGCCCACGAGCCCTCCAGATGTCTCCATCCGAGAGGAGAGACCAAAACTAATCCGGCCTCACTGCGGAGAGAAGAGGCTGCAGCCCAGTGAGAGTGTGCAATCACCATCTGCCAACGACGGAACGCGTGCTCTGGAGTTTGTCTTTCCTCTCCTTACTGAAGGCTCGAAAGGGACAATTAGACTGAGTCAGCCTGTCACGTGTAGTGAGCAGACAGTCAGAGGGGCAACGGCTCAGTCCCCTTGCCCATCAGCCTATCCTGCCGTCTCTCCCTCCCAGAGAGTCATCCCTTCGAGTCAGACAACTGCGGTCACCAGGACCCGCCCTCCTCACCCCTCCCCTCCCTTCATTTCAGACCGTCTGAGTGTCCACTTGGGCTGAGAACTAGGCAGCAACACAGGAAGGTATTTTTGTTATCGAGACTTTGCTGCCATCAAAATTAAATGTTTTTGTGCATCAAAGGACACTATTAAGAGAATGAAAAGACAACTCACAGAAGGGGAGAAATGTTTGCAAATCATATATCTAAGAAGTGTCTAGTGTCCAGAATATATAAAGATCTCCTACATACAACTCCACAACAAAAAGACAAGCCAATTAAAAAACGGGCTGCAGAGTTGCCTAAACATTTCTCCAAAGAAGATAGGCAGACGGCAAACAAGTGCATGGGAAATGCTCAGCCTCACCGGGAACTGCAAGTCACAACCACGGTGAGATGGCACTTCACACCCACGAGGATGGACATACTGGAAAAAAGGAAATACCTGTTGGCAAGGATGCGGAGACACTGGAACCCTTATGCTAATCCCCTGCTGGGGGGAACGTAAAGTGGTCCAGTGTGAGAGACAGAGTGGCCGTTCCTCAACAAGTCGAACACAGAGCCACCATGTGACCCAGGAGTCCCACTCCTAGGCATACACACACCCAAGAGAACTGAAAATGGGTTTGTTCAAACAACATATACGGGAACGTTCACAGCAGCACCAAAGGTGGAAACAACCCCAGTGTCCATCAGTGGGTGAATGGCTAAGCAAAATGTGGCGTTTTCACATAACAGAATACTATTCAGCCGTAAAAAGGAACGAATTATTGATACATGCTACAGGGTAGATGAACCTTCGAACAGTGCACTATGTAAAAGAAGCGAGATTCTTTTACTTAGTAAAAGAAGGTTCCGTATCAAATGCTTCCATTTATATGGAACATCCAGAACAGGAGTCCATGGAGAAAGAAAGCAGGTTAGCATTTGCCAGGAGCTGTGGGCAGCGGGGAGTGATGCCAATGGGTGTGATTCCAGGTGGGGTGACGCACTAGTTCTGGGACTAGACAGCGGGAAGAGTTGCACAACACCGGGCATGCACTTGGAACCGCTGAACGATACACTTTAACACTGCGGTACCAGTCCACGGCCTGTTAGGAACCGGGCTGAACATCACCGCCTGAGCTCCGCCCCCGCCCTCCAACCCCGTCCATGGAAAAAGTGTCTTGCATGAAACTTAGCAACCAGGCGCACAGCAGGACGTCATGAAACTTAGGAACCAGGCGCACAGCAGGACGTCATGAAATTTAGCAACCAGGCGCACAGCAGGACGTCATGAAACTTAGGAACCAGGCGCACAGCAGGACGTCATGAAATTTAGCAACCAGGCGCACAGCAGGAAGTGAGCCGCGAGCGAAGCTTCATCCGCACTCACAGCCGCTCCCCGGCGTGTGCATCACCGCCTGAGCTCTGCCTCCTCCCCACCCCTGTCTAGAAAAACTGTCTCCCATGAAACTGGTCCCTGGTGCCAAGAAGGTTGGGGACCACTGCTTTAACATGATTAAGGTGGTAAATAGATATTACGTGTATTTTACCACCATAAAAAGGTTGAATTAAACTTATAGATACTAGAGGAAAATATGATAAATTCTTCTACCATCTGGATTTCCAGTGATGACCAAGTGTGCTCATGCTGCTGTCTAAGGGACATTTTCGTATCTCTTGAGAACTGTCTATTCATGTCTTTTGCCATATTGATTCAAAGAGATCGTATTTTTTACAGCTACGTAGTACTCCACGGTATGGACACACCTCCTTTATTTTGTTAAACTCCTCTCCTATACATAAGCATTTAAGTTGTCTTTAAAAGTCTGCTGAGAGGGCCTGGAGGCAACGGAGCCCCAGGAGCAATGGGCACACCTGGACACCGCCTGCCACGAACAGTAACAGAGCTCTTCAAAGCGATGGCTGACTCCAGGGTTGGGACAAGGAGACACAAGAAACCCAGAGAGTCAGGAAGTGCCCACAGCACGATGGGGACAATCATAGGGCACACGGACCAGCCTGAAGAGGTTCCTGCTGGCCGCGTCTAGGATAATTTGAGCATCAAAATATGATCGTGACAAACTGTAACCCACAAAGAAGAATACAAATCCATGAGTCCAGACATACATACGCACATACATAGGGAGAGAAGGAAAATCTCTTTCTTAAAGTAGAATTCCCACCAGTCAATGTAGAATTAGTGATAAAATTAGAAAATCACCTTTTGGTAACCACCGTAGTCACTATCCAGGCAAGGATCACCGATCCCTGCTAAAACTAGCAAGTGAAAGTTTGATGACAAAGAAGGTATTTACATAATTCTAAATTAGCTCCCCCCCAAATAGTGACTAATGACAGAGGGAAAAATGAGCACTTTATTAAAGCGGAGAGCGTTCGCTCCACGTGGAGGGTGCTGCAGCGGCATCACGCGCTCCCTGCTGGGACGCCCGGAGTGCGAGGCAGCAGCCGTAGGAGCCCAGCCCAGCCCAGCAGCAACAGCAGACTCTGAGCGCGAGGAAACGTCAGACAAACCCCAAGCCAAGGGCAGGCTGCACAACAACTGGCCTGTGTGCTCTTGCAAAACAGTAAGGTCAGGAAAGACGAGACAGGACTGAGGAGCCGTTCCAGAGTAAGAAACGGAAGGGGAAGGACAACAGAATGCAGCGCACAATCGGGGAGTCCCCTTAGAAGAAACGGCACTGCTCAGATGACCTGCAAAATGTGCAGAAGTCTGCAGCTTAGCTAACAGTACTGTATCAACGATAATGTCCGGACTTTGATAAGTATACTGTGGTTTGGGGAATGACCTTGTTTTTGTGAAACACACACTGAAATATTTAGGGGTAAAGGGACAGGATGCCCACAATTTATTCTCAACGGTTCAGAGTTCATATGCACCCACGAGTACTCAGAGAGCGTGAGAGACCAGGTAGAAGCAAAGGGGGTAAAGTGCCAGCTTTGGGGAGTCTGCGTGAAGAGTACATGAGAACTCTCTGTGATGCTTTTGCAATTTTTCTGTAAGTTTGAAGTTGTCAGAATGAAATGCTATTTTAAAAAAGGAATTAAGTAAAGCGGTCAGGGCAGGAACGCAGCATTGGTCAGCCCCACTTCTTACCGTGTCCTGCGGTGGGACCGTCGCCCAAGCAGGCCTGCAGAGGGCTAGAGAACTCTACGATTCTCCGAGGGAAAGGAGATACTTCTGGGAATTTTTCCTTGGCTTCTCTCAAACAGTAATAATTGCCCCAAACGTGTGCCGCCCAGCCCGAGCTGGCGGGGACATCCGCCCAGCAGGCGCCAGGGGGCGCTCTCCCCCGGGACCCACGGAGGGCGCCAGGCCGCATAGCTCTGCAATGCGGTGGCTGAACTTTTCAGGAAACTTGGATGCCACACATACTTTTCCTTTCTTTGTGGGCAGGCAAGATGAGTCACGTTTTTCTGGAGTCTGTTCAGCCCCCGGATTCAGACCTCATCAGCTGCCCCGATGCGGAAGGCTGCGCGGCGGCGGCGAGTGAGCGCGGGGCCCAGGGTGCTGGCACTGGCTGGGGCACGGGCGGCGGCCCTGGGCAAGCCGGCGGTAATTCTGGATTGCGGCAACATTCGGGGACAGACCCAGGGCCTCGTCTGGGAGCAGCCTGAGGGAGGACTGCGCCCTGGCCTCGCCTTCCCCGTTCCCTGCCTGCCCCCTCTGGCCCGCACCGGGCGGTGCCCACGCGTCCGCAACGCCCTGCTCGGTCTCCCGCTGCGGCGGCCACAATGGTGTCGGGCAGAGCTGAAGGAGCAACGCGGGAGGAAGGGTCGTGGCAGAAAATCAGCCCGGGGCCAGCGGGAGGGGTGAGCGGGCAGGCGACAGCGGTAGCGACAGCCCGGCAGGGAGGGAAGCCTGGACCGAGCCGGGCTGCGCGCTGAGATCTGGGCTGCGGTTGTAGGACGCAACGCCCCCTGCTCCCCACCCGCTCCGCGTCTTGGGAACGATTCCCAATCGCTCCCCTTCCGTATCCTCCTCTTTCAGGGGCAAGGGAACGAGCACCCCCTTTATTCCAGGGGCACCCCCCCCCGCCTCTCCTCCCATCACCGTTGTCCTCCCTCCTCTCACGCCGTGGGACAGCTCTCTGGGAGCAGGTCTCGGCCTCTCCGGCACCAGCCCCAGCCACAGAGCCCGCATATTCACCGCCTGCCAGAGGGCAGCGAGGACAGAGCTGCCCACCAGGCGCACGCGGTACCCACAGAGCGTCCATCAAACTCGTGCCTCTGAGGACGCAGGGAGCCCCGGGTCCTCTGAATGGAGGAGCCACCAGTATTTCACTACGAACCTTTCTGCTTTGGAAGCACTCAGAGAGGTTTCCTGTCCCTGCAGGGCTGGGCATGTGCCCCAGACGGATCTGTCATTGCGTCCCAGGCACCCAGCTCAGCGCACGGCTCAGGCACGTGAAATGACTCAGTGGCGCTGCCCAGGTGTGCTGGCACCTCGTGCTGGCCTCACGTTCACTCCGCGCCCTGCCCTGCTGTCTGGTACGCAGGGGCTGACCCTGACCCCTGCTGCCGCATGCCAAGGCTCCTTCCTCGGCTGGTGGGGAAAGGGAGAGGCCCAGGCAGCATCCCTGGCTCCATTCCTGCCAGACAGACCAACCGTGGCTCCCGGTTCCAGCTCCCACCAGGCCCCCACCAGGCCTCCTTCCCGCTCCCTCGGGTGGGAGAGGGTTTTTGTTACTAATCTCTGGGCTGCTTCCCAGCTCTTCCCTCACCTTTGTAAACACACAACCACGTAATTATAACCATACGGTCCTGTATTAAGTTCCATCCGTGTTAAGCTCCTAGAGGGTTCTGTCTCCTGGCAGGACCTCGACTGACGGTGTGAAGCGAACGGCCACCTCAAGAGAAGATCGGGAAGGTGTCGGCGACGTGCTCCTGCAGGGTGACCAGCCTGAGTTCCAGACCTAAACGCCGCAGCACTGCAACGGCTCGAGTCTCACCCCGGCGTTTTCGGGCTTGCTCTGTATTTAGGCACAATGGGAGCCATTGATGCTCGGCCGCCGGCCCCCCGCCTGCTGTTTGTTCTGTGGGGCGCGCGGAGTGGGCGCTGCCCAGCCCTGGGCAGCCCTTGGCATGTCAATCGAAGACTTGGAGACTCTAAATTAAAGTCTTAAAAACTCAAGTTCATTCCTCCACACAAAGTACAAAACCTTTGGCATTTTATGAGAAAACAGACTTTTATTTGAAAAATAAACTCAGATTGCTGGGATATAAAGGAAGAGCTGTCTGTGATCCAATGCTGAAATGATGGGAAAGGACCCCAAGTTTTACAAGTTAAATAAACTTCACCGGAAACCTCATTCGAATTGCAAACAGCTTTCAGAACGGAGCGGCTGAAACAGAGCCCCAGAGGTAGCAGGAGCGGATAAAGCACGCAGGAGGCTCACCTGCCCCAGGGCCGGACCGTCCAGGGTGGGAGCTGAGTATTCTAATTTAACTACAAACAGAGAAAATTAAACTTTGGGGGGATGTTGAAAGTACACAACCTGGGTCATGGCTGTGGGCTTGGAACATCTACTGTTCCACGTCTCTGGCAAAAACCCAGCACCTCCCTCTATCCGGCTGCTTCTCTGTGCCCCGAGAATTCCCCAAACCGATCGTCTCCCAGCATTCCAGACTCATCCTGACGTTCTCGGGCCATCTAGGGGGGTATTTTCCAAACTGCAATCACTCCACCCGCAGGCTGTCATCAAATCAACTGTGACGCCAGGTTAACCATGCTGAAAGAATAGAATATAGAATACGTAGTCCAGGGTAAATATTGTTCCCTGAAACATGGTTTTTAGTCCTACATGTGCACTGGATTGCAACATCAAACATATTTCTTACTGTGGGCCACAGTCACAGAAGTTCTCAAACCCCTGCTGTGATGAAGCTTTGTGGCCTCCTGTCAGTGCCTCAGTGCTGTAAGCTTCCGTCCCTGGGCAGATGTACCCGCCAGGCACCAGGGTATACGCTCTACGTTTTGCTTTTTGCTTGTCCTACCAGATACCATGGTCGTGACCCAGAGTAGCCCTCAGTGTAATCAGAGTTGTGGCTATCCAGGTCAGCGATTTGCAACTCTTTTTGTTCTAGTAGGACAAAGATAACATCTCAATGCCCAGCAGGGCGGATTCCATCGGTAGCGGTTGCTGGGTGTGAACTGCTGCCCTGTAAGACAAGATACCATTTCTTGCTCAGCCAGGGGCCAGCTGGCCAGCAGCTACCTTGTCTCGTTCCCAAGAGCCACCCTGCATGACTGAGGGGCTCTAGGAAGACAACCACTTCCACAAAAAGCATCTGTCGCACCTGGTTTGATGCTAGAAATTCCTTCTCAGACGCTATACCTGTTGGCTACCCCTGAAGCACGCCTTGAACGCCCACGACGCCTGTTTGGGTGCCTTTGCCAGAACCTGTGACCTGAGGGGGGAGCCCAGAGAGGGAGGGAGACAGAGCAGGGGATCCAAGGTCCCAGAGATACAGCGGCCTCTCCACATGGGGCACCATGTGCGTGCCCTGAGCACTGACTGGTACTGGGGTGTGACCAGCCACGAGCAGAGAGCCTGGGGAAGAAGAGGTGCCTGCGTGAAAAGCTGGGTCGTGAGGAAGAGGCAAGAAGGCAAGAGAAGCTGTCACGAGAGAACAGACTGCAAGGGACTGAACCTTTCAGGGCTCTGCCAGATTGCTCGAGGCAAGCATGACCGGGTAGGGCCTTCTGGAGAAGGCAGGACTTAAAGGAGGTCTCCAAGGCGGCTGAAGACCATCATAATTCATCTCTGGTCTGTATCGGCGATACCCTCAGTGGCCCCCGCGTCCGTCTCCACCATCTCTTCCCTGCACAGGTGCCAGACTGAGCCCTCGGAAAGCAAGTCATTCTCTAGATCAACCTTGGATGGCTTCCTGCATCCCTCAACTGAGACCTGGGCTCCTGACCTCCACCTACAAGGCCCTCCTGACCTTGTTCCCACCCGACCTCACCCCTGCACCTGATTCCTGCCCACTCGGTTCTCCCTGCCAGCTCAGAGGCTGCTACTGCCTCAGGACATTTGCACTGCTATTCCCTCTGCCTGGTGCAGCCTGGCCGCTCCCTGCCCAAACGTCTCCATATCCCAGGCCTTTGCTGACATTTCCATGTAAAACAGCACCCCAGCAACACTTATCCTTTTACCTGTGTGTTCCCTTGTAGCACTTGGTACCACACAGCTCTTTCCTACATATGGCACCTCCTCCTTGTCTGTCCCCAGAATGTCACCCCCAGGAGGGCAGGGGCTAGCTCGTTCATGGGTGCATGCCCTGTCCTAGCACTTGGCAAAGCAGGGACCAAATGAGCATCTTCAATGCTAGACTCCGCTTTACAGGCCTGGTCCGCTGTGGGTTCTGTCTGCTCTGTGACACCAGCTGCCTTTGTCTGGGAGGTGCACTGAACATCCCCAAGCAGGAAAACCCCCAGGTGAGATGGTCCCTGCTGCTTTCCGGGGCAAGGCCAGCCTGCGCCCAGGACGGCTCAGCGTGTGAGACTGTGTCTCCCCCTAGTGGTCACCGGGCCACAAAGCCAGAAGAACGCCAGGGCAGGCTGTTCCCAGGACCCGCGGGACCAGGACTTACTGTCCCAACCCCACATTTCCCTACAGTGAAATCAGGCGTAAACAAACATTCAGATGATAAAGGTGAAAGGGGACAAATATTAAGGGCTTCTTGTCTTGAATGTGGGAGAGATTTAATATTTATTTTCTTCCTTCCAGTACGGGGCTCCAGGTGGACCAGCTGTCCCAAGATGCTGAACACAGGGAGGCCAACAAGCCGCTCCTATGGGGTCCCTCGATTCATCTTCGACCTTGTGGGAACTCAGCAAAGACTTTTTTTAAAAACTAAGTTGGGAGGGGTAGTGCAAAGAGAGCACAGGGAAAAAGTGAATTTACAGAAGGCAGACCTCAGACCTAACCAGCCTCGGTCGGGACGAAGCCTGCCTGCTTGCTTCCTTCATTGAAGGAGAGTTTTTAAAAGCTGGGGACCGCCATACACAAGGCGGCTTTTGCTAATGTGCACGAAGCGTGTCCTCTGCCTCCAGACCTCTGCGCGGCTGTCCCCGGCACCGTCGTGGTCAGAGAAGACCCCTCTCACCGTCCACCCACAGTTCTGGGGGCCGGAAGTCCCAAACCAAGCTGTGGGCAGGGCTGCTCTCCCCTTGGAGCCTGCAGGGAACCCTGTCTTGCCCCTGCCAGCACCTGGGGGTCCTGCATTCGGTGGCTGGCAGCGGTGGCACCAGGCTGGGCCTCCCCCATCGCATGGCCTGCTTCCTGTTAGTCTCTCTGCCGCACGTGGCCTTCCTTTGAGGACACCAGTCATGCTGGACAAGGGGCCCACCTTAATGACCTCATCTTAAATAATTACATCTGCAGTGACCCTACTTCCAAATAAAGTCACACTCTGAGGTTCTGGGGTTAGGACTTTGACACAACATTTTCTGGGAGGGACACAATTCAACCCATCACAGTTACTGTGAGGACTGAATGAACTTGTGTATTCTAAAAATCTACCCGATAGTGCCATACCTTCTTTATCTCCCTAATCCCCGGCTACCCTGGGCTAATAACCGGACCTGAGTTTCTGCACGACCCCCGCACTCCTGGCCACTAACCCAACGCTGGCGACGCACCCTGCGGCGGGATTCGGTGCCTTCCTCACGCTGACGGACGGCTCATTCCGTAACAGTTTGCAGTGTCTGTGTGTGCATGGTCACTCCTCATGCGAGCTCGGCCTGAAGATCCGCGGTTGCAGGGGTGGTGGGCTCCCCCTCGGACGGCTCCCAGGGGGCCTCGCCTCTGTTAGAAGCAGCAACTTCATGCTAATGAATAGAATACAGCTAAAATGGTGGTGTGTCGCTTCCGAGGCTCGGTTATGACAGATGGTGACTTCTCTTGTTGGTGCTCTCCTTTGTACTTTCGTTTGCTTGCTGTGAGGTTATGAGATGCTCTACAGGAGGTCCACGGGGCAAGGAGGCCTCTGGTCAACAGCCCACGAGGATCTGAACTCTGCCAACAGCCACGGGAGTGATGTGGAAAGTGGATCCTTCCCAGCGGAGCTTGAGATGACTCTGAGAGACCCAGAGTCAGAGGACCCAGCTAAACCAGGCCCAGTTTCCTGACCCACAGAAAACAACAATGCTAACTGTCATTTTAAGCCACTACATTTTGGGGTAATTTCTTACGCAGCAATAGATAACTAATACATAGGATCTCTGCATTATGACTCAAGAAGCGGTTGCTTTAATGTTTCTATTACTGTGAAGACACTGAAATATAAAATTAAAGGGCATTATAGATTTTATCAGAGTAAAACACCCTATACATTTTGCAATGTCTCTTTATATAGGTTCAAAATATTTTATTTCTTGTTAATGGCAGACTTAACTGAGAATACTGAAAAACTATTAAGTTTTACTCAGAGAAAAGTAAATTAGTGCCTTCAAGCCCAATAATATAAGCTTACTACTCATATTTTGCAAAATGTGTCTGATGTCAGCTGATTACATCAGACCCAGCTGATGCAGCTCCTGAGCCCGCCTGACCCTCTCGCCGGGTGCAGCGCCTGGCTCCTCGCTGCCCACCGTCAGGCTGCCCGGCAGGAGGGCCAGGGCTCCCTCAGGGCCCTCACTGTGCCCAGCGTGCTGGGGCTGGAGCAGCTCCAGTGCCAGGGGACTCTGGGTTCTTCAGAGGTGGTCCAGAGGGGCTGATAATACAACCTAGAATAAGGGGGTGGTTAATGCCCCCTGGGGTGAATTTTGACCAGTGAGGCAGGATGTAGAACCCTGCTTTGATGAAGCTTTATTTACAAAAAGAGGTGGCAGGCCCGATTTTGTCCCCGGGCTGTGGTCTACTGACCACTGCGTTAGAGGAAGAGGAACGGAGTGTTGTTTTGGTTGGGGCGACTGACGCTGAGCGTCGAAGGGAAGTAGGTTTGCACAGCGGGGCCGGCAGGAGAAGGACGAAAACCCCAGACACGCCATAAAGCAACACACGACTGCCCCGGAGACCAGAGGCAGACGGCAGTGAAAGACCACAGCAACTCCACACAAGCAGGCCTTCCGAGAGGTAAGACCCCCGAGAGCAAAGGCTTGGTTCTCTCCCCTGGGCAAAGAACACCGGCCAGCCTCGGTACTTGCTAGTCCCAGAGCCAGCTGTGGAGTCTAGAACCGTGGACTCCACCTGGATTCCCCTTCTTGTTCTTGGAGTGTCTGAAGATTGAATTATCTCCTTTTCCTTTTTCATTTCCCCTTTTAAAATGACATTGATCATAATTGCTGTCTTTCCCTGTAATAATGGAAGACAGTGTTCACCAAGCTTTAGTGTGTATCGGCCTCACCTGGGCAGCCTGCGAAACCTTTTAGATTCTGCATTTATCACGCAGGTCGTAAGTTACAGGACAGGAAGACAAGACGCAGATGGGACTTGGGGAGAAATGGGCGTCACCTTGAGATCGAGGACTCAGAATGAGTCGGTCACAGTCACCTCCGCCTCACTGTACTGGTGGGACCTGGTGCTGGGCTGCCGCCGTCGCGGAAGCAGCACGCACACTCGCAGTCGCAGGTAGGGTGACGGGACCAGGTGTGAGGAGGGCACCGCTGCGTGCACACGTGCCGGTGGTGCAGGGGCAGGGCTGCCCACGGGCCTCTTACCTTGGGACTTCCTGCCCTGCCCTCCAGGGTCCTGGTCACTCTGCTGCGTCCTGCCACCCAACCCGCCACACCCTGATTGGTTCAGGGATCCTAAGGGGGCTAATGGGATATTCCTTAGTGAGGAATTTAGGATGGTCTGTGGAGAGACACACAGACCAGGACTGCTCCGGATCTCCTGGAAAGATCCATGAATCTTGCCGTTCCTTCCCTTCCTGAGTCCTGAGTGTTCAGCTCTCTTTTGAATTCTATAAATACCCCCAGATCCTTCCAATAAATCATCTTCCTTGTTAAAAACAAGTAGGGTGAAAGTAAAAGGATGGCGACCAAAACTGGATTCGGAAATAAGGCTAGCAAAGCATCCCTCGATGCCTTTGGTACAAATTTGGTTCAAAGACTCCTAGCAGGCAGTGCAGACGGGGCGAGCTGGGCTATTGCACGATTCATGTTCACTGTAGACAAAAACAGTCCAGTTGATTAGAAGTTCAGCCGCTCTCGGTGCTGAGACCAGACAGGAAACTCCCCCCAGGGACCTCGTGTAATGAACAGTCCCCACGACATCCTTCCGACACGCACAGCGGGTTTCACGGGCTGGTTCTTATTAAGACCCTCCATGCAGGTTTATGACACCAGTGCCGGGGCAGTGGGGAGCAATAGACAGTCTGGCGCCTGACCCAGGAGTAGGTTTGCAAGTCCGGGGAGGAGCAGGCAGACCTGATACCCTCCACGCAGGCCTCACACCGAGCACAACCAAAAACCCAAGTGGCGGGAGCTCGAGGTGACCCTCCCCGTCAGGTCATGCCCAGAGCACAAGTACCACAGTCCCAGCTGGACATGGCCTGGGCCTTCACGCTTCATCAGTGGTCGGGCTGGGGTGGTGGCTTCTTCTGGGGACAGCCAGGGAGCTGGGTTTGATGGTTCAAGGGCAACCGCACGTGCAGTCGCCCTGCGGAACAGGCTTGCTCTGGTCTGAACACACCATCCCAGGGGGCTTCTCTGAAGAAGCCAGGCCCCCACCCTAACCGATTCTCACCCCGGGAGCAGCTCAGAGGCATGGCCGTCCAGCGAGACGGCAAAGCAGAGTCCCGACGAGCCTCGCCTTCTCTGCAGCACCTCGCAAGGAAGAACATTGAAACTGGGCATTTTCTGGCCTAGGACATTGAAGGGCCTTTAAAAAATACTGGACAGAAGACGGCAGCATGGACTCCTGCTTCCCAGGGAGCCGGAGTCCGGCTCATCTTCAATACTCAACGTCCCGCCCACGTCTGCCCCGAGGACAGAGAGCTGCAGGACCTGACCCCCCTTGTCCTGTAGGGAGGGCCCTGCCAGGCACGCGGGGACTTCAGCACACAGCCCGGGCCCGGTGCTGTGAGCAGCTGCCTGCATTTCTGCCCTAGAAAAAGCCACCCCCGGCTCACTAAGTTCACGGACCACGCTCAGGGCTCCGAGGAGAGGTCCCGATCGCAGGCCTGGCCTGGTCTGTGCAGGCGCTTCACTGAGGAAGCAGCAGTTGTGGGTTGCTGGTGGCTGGGGGCACATACACACCTGGAGTGTGGGATGGGGATGGGGTGTGGAGCAGTGAGGCCTTTGGGGGCATTGCTGAGGGGGACCAGAGGCCTTCCCTTCTCTGCTTCTGGGCCCCAGCCTCTCCCCAGGCCCCCCTGGGTGCTAACACCGGCAGACGGCAAGAAGAAAGGCTCAGCTTAAGGCAAAAGCACCGAAGGAAAAATGACAGTGCCACAGCCTTGCAGGGCGTGGAGAGAAAGGCCAGCACCCCCCAACCCCGGCACAGAATCTCGCCAAGTGACACATCTTCTCTGTCCTCCCAGAGACTAGGACACACCAGCCCTTCTGGCCCCCAGAGTGGGGCTGGAGGAAGAACACAGGCCCAGACCTGGCTTCCTGTCCCACGGCCACCAGCCGGATGGGAGAGTCCTGAGCTGGCTCCTTAACCCCCAGCTTAGCTCCTGCTCTCTGCTGGACTCCCAGCGGCTGTCCGACCCCACGGTGAGCCTCCCTGAGGGCCTCCGCTGGCCACAAAGCCGCGTGGGAAATACCAGAATTAGTCGAGTGGCTCATCTGGTCCTGAGAGTGCAGGTGCAAAGGGACACAGCTCGGCAGGTTGGAGGTGGCCAGCCACTCCTGGGGACTGTTTGGCCCGGGCAGGAGTTTCTTTTGCTTAAAGCTGCAGGTGTGGGCACGATGCCCAAGGTTGGTCCAATAGAGTGGCTGGAGCCCCCCTGCCTTAGCATCTTTCCAAATCAACAGCACATCCTAGCTGCTCGGTTAAAATTAAATTCCTGTTCCTTATCGGAAGGAATTCCTGGGGTCCCAGAACTTCTGCCTCCATCATGGTCGGGAATTGTTTGGGGGGCTGACTAACCTTTGACTGCTCACAACATATGCTTCTCCAGCGCCCCCGAGCCCAGGGCCTCCCTGGGAGTTCACACTGAGAAGGGGCACCAGGATCAGACTGCCTGGCTCGTCCTGCTCCCTGGGACTGGCCTACGGCTCTCCCAGACCTCCTGCGTCTTCCTTCCTGTCTGTCCAGACACGGGGCTGGAGAGACATCTCTGATCCCAACAGGCTGCCCGGCCACACCACAAGTCCTCCTCATCCCGAACCGGTGGTTTGAGCTGTATACCTTGACCTTCCTGCACAAGGTACTGAGTTTAATAGTACCCTCCCCCCGCCATATTTGTGTCTTTCCCAGAACCTTAGACTATAACTTTGTTTGGAAATAGAGTTGTTGCAGATATAATTAAATTAAGATGAAGTCATACTGGGATAGGGAGGGCGCTGACATAATCTTACAGGAAGAGAGAGACATGCAAGGAGAGAGCACCCTGTGACGACGGAGGCCGAGATGTGAGTGATGCGTCCAGGAACCCCCGGATGCCGGCAGCACCCAGAGCTGGGAGAGGGGCCTGGAGCAGACCCTCCCCTAGAGCCTGCAGAGGGAGCCTGGTCCTGCTCATTCCTTGATCTTGGACTTTTGGCCTCCGGAAGTGTGAGTGAATACATTTCTGCCACTCAGTTTGTGGCACTTTGTTAATGGGAGCCCCAGGAAGTGAATACAACCTAGTTGTGTTGTAACCAACACAGGCACGATGCCACCTGCTAGGAGACAGGCCACCCACTTGGGTGGTACATGATGAAACATTTGGGAAGTTCAGGATGCTGTCAAGAACCTGGGATGTTCTCTGGAACACTGTGACACCAGCGCTAAACATTCTGCTCCCTGATGGGCTTTGTAGATGAGTCCCCACCAACTTTCCCCTGTAATAATAATGTCTGCCAGGGGACCACTCTGTCACACCGGCAATACCCGCATCATGTGACACTGTATTTGCAGTTAGGTGCCTGAGCAGGCAGAGGAGCAGTCGTCCCAGGGAGATGATTTTAGGGGTACTGGAAACAATACCCCCACACACAAAAGTAAAGAAATGAAAAGAAACTCCCTTCCCTTCCTTTCCTTATAAATCAGAAAGACTGAAACCCACTCTTGCTGCCACCTGGCCTTACAGATCAAATACTGCTCAACATGCAGGTCTTTTGAGTGCAAACGCAACCTGGAGAGAAAGAAACACTATCCCAGAACTCTGACGCTCAAGGGCAAGTTTGCTTTCCGAATCACTGTCTCCTTAATGCAAATGTTCCACGTTAGCAGAAAGAACTGGAAGAGTAGGGGCAGGAAAGAGTAAACTCCATCTACTTTACTTCATGTTATGGTCAACGGTGCTCAAGTGAGAATATTTTATCCCCGAATCACAAATACAAGCCTAAGGGACTCTCTCTTAAACACACATTTCCTTCCCCCATTTCTCCAGCAAATCCATCCCAGCTTCCATTCCCTGCTGCCCACCCAGAGCCCAAAACAAAAAAGTCAGGATCTGCTAGAAGCAGGTACAGTCAAACCCTCAAACACCAAACCGCAGCGAGTGGGGAGACATCGGCAGACCAAGCAGTCTGTCCTCTGGCCCCGGGTCACTTGGTTGTCCTTACAAGTCACACTGTGAGTATCGGGATGCGGGAAGGGTTAGGCGCCGGTAGATCAGTGCAGGAAGAAAGAGAGGGGCGGACACTGACGTTGTTCCGGACGAGATTTGTTTGCGGGGAGAAGGGGCAAAAGCAGACCTGGGCTCTCAGCACCACGTCACTCACAGCCACCCGGCAGCCGAGTGGCACCCACCTGCAACAATAGCATCAATGTCTTACTTTTTCTGGAGCGGGAGAAAAACCTGATGCCGCCGGGAGAGGTAGAGGGGTTGGAGTTGGGTGAAGACTCTTTGGACGAGGAGCGGAAGATCCCGCTGAAGCTCATGCGGCGCGGCGAACGCGGCGGGGACTCCTGGTAGGAGAACGGGAACACGGTTTTGGGAGAGCCGGGGCTGGTCTTGGGCCTCACGGGAGCAGACACGGGGCTGGAGGGCCGGGGCTGGGGGCCCCTGGAGAAGAGCCCTTTGGAGGGGCTGCCCAAGCTGACAGGGCTGTCCACCTGTGGGAAGACAAACGGATACGGTCACTCCGAGCTTCGGACACTGACCTCTGCCCCGCACTGGGGCCTGTCATCATCGTCCCTCTCACCAAGCTGACCCTCCATGGCTCCCTGCCCAAGAAACAGCCCTGAGCTGCCACAGAGGAGGCCACCGAACAGCCTGGGGCAGGCACGTGCCCCAAGGGTGGCCCACCACAGGCTGGTCAGCACCACATCCCAGAGGCCCACTGGCCACGCTGTCCCTCTCTCCAGAAGGGCTTCCAGGAGGCAGAGGGGAGGAAAGGAAGAAGGCAGCGGCAAGGACTCGATGCGCATCCTCCTCCTCACCCTGCTGGCAGGTCTGCCTTCGGCCTGCACTTCTCAAGGCCTCACCTTTATCCTTCCCAGGGTCTGACCACGCAGGAATAAGGTTCTCCTGCCTGCCTCAAAGGAAGAAGCAGAATCCCCATGATCCAGAACAGAGAGCACCGGGGACTCCAGGCTGGGAGAGGATGGAGATGAGGAATTTTCCACCTCCAAGCTGCCCTGGCATCTGGATGGCTGAAGGTGCTGACAGAGTCGGGAAGAAAGTTCACAAGGCCCCAAACCTCGGAGGCATTTCACTGATGACGTAAAATCGCAGTTACAGCTTGAACAGTTACTGGACCCTGTAACTAAAGCCACACGACTCCCAGACTGGGAACCGCCCAATGTGCCCACACGCCTGCGCTCCTGCTGTGCCATCCCAGGTGTGTCACTTGGTCTCTCCAAGCCTCGGTTTCCCCAACCATAAAATGGGGATAGTCGTACTCTCACCTCGTGGGGCTGTCTGAATGCCAAGTGACATGTACGGACGAGGGCAGGGGACCTAACGCACAGGAGTCGCACAGGCACGGTGCACCGCTGCCGCCCGACCACTGGTGAACTTGGGACGCTGGAGCTGAAAGGACCTCGGGGGCTACCCGGTTCAGCAGCAGGAAAGTAACTTGTCCACGGGGCTCGTGGGGCAAGAATGACGAGAAACCCTGGACATGCTGCGCGGGGTGCGCGGCCGGTAAATCCTTCCACCACTAGAGGGCGCCCCAAACCCCGAGCTTGCGGCTGCTCAAAGGCGGGACTCGCGGGACGCGGTGGTCAGTGACCAGCGACCGCTACAGAATCCAACCGACCCCCGAGTGAGATCCGGCTCCGCCACGCCGGGGTGCAGGGACAGGCTTGGTGCCAACACCTTCGCTGAGTGGGCTTCCCAGGCAGAAGGGCCGGTGAGCCACCAGGGCACGCAACTCAAGCTCTCCTCCTTGTAGAGAAGTTCAAGGTCTTTCTTTTGACCACTTAATACAAAAAGCCCTTCGATTCTCTGTCCATAGAGTATTCCGTGTAGCCACTATCCCACCTGCCTATGGGACTCTGGGTAAGTCCTGAGAGTAAATGGAAAAACAGGCTCTTCCAGCGGCAGGTCATGGGGGCGGGGCGTGGAGTGGGGAGGGGGCCTGAGGGAAGCCTCGTCCATGGTGGGAGCAGCAGGTGGGGAATAGAGGGTGACCCTGTAGCAAGGAGGTCCGACCAGCAAGGACTCCGACAGCAGCCGGAGCTTGCATCCCCGCTCTGTCTCCAGTGGTGAGATGAGGGGAGTGGCCTGGGATGGGTGACATGGGAGAGGGGTTTGAGGCCACCCGGGAGGGAGAGAGCCACGTGTTGGAACCCCCGGAAAGGCTACCCCGCAGACCTGCTTCTCTGTGCCCTCTGCACTGCACAGGAACTCTGCCTGGGCACGTGCCACGTCCACTTGTGTGGAGGGGACAAAGGTGTGCAGGGAAGCCTAGGGGCCACACAAGAGCGTGGGGGAAACGGCAGTGAGCCCAGAGCACCATGAGCATCATGCCCAGGAAGAAGTGTCCAGAGGCGCAAAACTCCCCTCATGGGGCCGGGACTCAGGGAGGACACTGAGAGCTGTACAGGAGGCCCCAGTGCCCAGGGACAGGGGAGATGGAGCCGGGGAGCCTGGGGGACAGGGGAGATGGAGCCGGGGAGCCCTGGGGACAGGGGAGATGGAGCCGGGGATCCCGGGGGCAGGGGAGATGGAGCCGGGAGCCCTGGGGACAGGGGAGATGGAGCCGGGGAGCCCGGGGACAGGGGAGATGGAGCCGGGGAGCCCTGGGGACAGGGGAGATGGAGCCGGGGAGCCCGGGGACAGGGGAGATGGAGCCGGGGAGTCCGGGGACAGACGGCCGCCCATGGGGGCCACCACAGGAGGACCAGGGGAGGCTGAACCACTGGAAACCAGTCATGGGGGCCGGGGGACTCCAGGATCCACCTGAATGGGATTCCATTCTGCACCCAGAAAGCCAGGCCGACGGAGCGAGGCACCCGCAATCACGCCTGAGGGAGACCCAGAAAGCTGAATTTCCACTCTTATGTCCCAAAAACGGCCCTGCCCAGCCCCTCCCACAGGGAGCCTGGAGGGCCTGACCACACCCCAGGGTGAGAAAGCAGGCGGAGGGAAAGGCACGCTGCTTCCTGCGGGGGTCGGGTGCGACAGTGGGCGCGGGGTGAAGCCACCAGGGTCGGCCTCGGCTCTCGCTATCAGGCCAGCCGCAGCCAGACGGTACTTCGGTACTTCGGTAAATGTAACTGGATGATCCCGGGGTGTGGACGAGACTCCCAAGTGTGTGCCTGGCTCCGAGGGAGCTAACGGGCAGAGGGCACTCAGGCTGTCTGCCGAGCAGAGCTTTGCCGAAGGGGCCATTTGTCACACAGCTGCCAGAGAGGAAACTAAGGCCGGGGCCAGGCCTGCTGCTCAGGCCTTAGCACCGTCCCTTTCCTGTAGGGAACAGGAAGCTGAGTGGGGGGCGGGAGCGGCTCCAGGATCAGCGGGAGGGACTGACAAAGTGGACATCAGATGCCTCCCGCAGGGAGGGAATGGCATAGAGGAAGCAGGGGCCGGGGAGGGCGCCGGGGAAGGTGGCCTGGGAAGGTGGCCACGTGAGAGCAGCTCTCAAGACCGGGTGGCTGGAGCCCCACTTGGCCAAGGTATGCAGCAGCCAGTGCTGGAGTCCAGGGGCACCCAGCTCACTTGGGGCTCAGGGAGGGAAGCGGGTGGCTGCAGCTGAGACCTTAGCAGATGGCAGGGACACCTCCAAGGCCCTTTTCTGCTCAGACACGATGTACTCTAGACAATGACTTTACTCTGGAACCCTCTGGAGCCCCAGAGCGGGGCCAGGTGGGCGTGGGTGGAGCCCCAAGTCCTCCCGTGCACCTTTGCTGCAGCCTCGGGGCCTTCCTAGGTTTTCACGTGAAGGAAGAGCTGTGCCGAGTCACACAGGAGGAGGGTGACCCAGGCCCCGCAGGGCCGTGGCCCACAGCCTTGCGCGGGCTCCGGGCCCGGGGACTCCTTGCTGCCACTCCACTGCTCTCTGGCCCTGCAGCTCTGCCAAGGCCGTGCCCTGACGGTCTTTTCTGGCTGGGCCACAACAGCTGCTACCGAGGCTGCTTGTTCAGGGCAGGGCGAGGCAGGGAGCTGATGCCAGCTGAGCCCCACGGGCCCAAACCAATTTGTTGATTCAGTTGTATGTAATTCAAAATGCTTAGAGAATAGATTAGCTTTTTCCAGTATTGGAACTGCTGCCCTGATCCCAGGCTGGCCAGCACCCAGCACCGGCTCCCAGATCCCACACGCAGCACCCCACACCAGCCCCCCAACCCCCTCGGGGACCTGCTGCAGGGGCTGTGGGTGGCAGAGTGCCAGGGAGCGCCTCCCGCCCCGCCCCTGCCCACCTGGAACTCTCCTCCCCTGCCACAGCCTCCCCAATGCCTCACATGACGCTGGGGACCCCTCCCCGCCCAGCACTCCTTCCCAGCCCACAGCCCCGTGGGGATGCTGGTTTCCTAATGCAAGAAAAATCAGCCACGGGGGAGGGGACAGCCGTGACCTAAAGACAGGAAAGGAACCGTGGGAAGGAGACAAAAAGGTGTGTGCAACTGTGGCAGGGGCAGGGGGGCTGCAAACTGAGGGGAAAGGAGAGAGCCCAAAGCCTGGGGTCCGGGTGGGCAGGGCAAAAGGGATCAGCCCCAAACCACGGGTGTCAGCACGACCGATGCTCCCAGCCCCCTCTTTGCTACCTGCAATCTCCTCGTCCTCTGCCCACTCTGGGGGCGTCTAGTGGGCCATGGTCAGCCCAGAGTGAGGAGAAGAAAAAGATGTGCAGCCCAGAAGGCTCTCAAGTTGGCCAGCCCGGCAGGTGCGAGAGGCACGGCCACTCGAGGTGAGTTACCCGGGGTGGCTCGGCGGCAGCCAGGGGCGCAGGTGGGCGTGCAGGTGGACACTCGGTGAGAGGGCAGGCGAAGGTGGAAGTGGCACCTCAAGGGAGCTGTTCGGAGCTGCAAGAAAGGAGGCCTTACCTTACGAGGAGAAGGCTTTTCTGAACTCTCCAGGTCCCCATCCAGGAG
Source organism: Varecia variegata (assembly GCA_028533085.1). Taxonomy (NCBI): domain Eukaryota; kingdom Metazoa; phylum Chordata; class Mammalia; order Primates; family Lemuridae; genus Varecia; species Varecia variegata. The sequence continues at coordinate 181,129,591 of CM052437.1, forward strand.
CGGCATGGCGAAGGAACTCAGGTCCTAGGGCAGAAAGCGAGTGCACGGTCAGTGACGGGCCCTCAGGTCCAGGGGGCCGCTCGTAGCCCTAAGGGGGCGTCACCTGCCCCTTCCTGAGTCCTTCTCAAAATCACCCACTAAGGAGGGATGTGGGTGTGTTC
>CM052437.1:181130251-181155157 GCA_028533085.1 Varecia variegata
CGCCCAGAGCTCTGCTGTCACCATTAATCCACACGACGGCGTCAGTGACCAGAAACCGCGTTCATGGGTCACTGTATCCATCATGCCGGTGAGGGAGGCTGCGCCCTGGGCAGAGTTCAGCGCATGTGAGATACACGCCAAGGAAGGGGCTGCGCTCCCTCCCCTTCTCCTCCGACACCCCCCATCCTAGGAAGCGTAAAAAAGGGAAGTTTGTCCAGATAGAGTTCCAGAAACAGCCTCAGCTGCCCAGAGCCCGCTGGTGCTGCCCCCACGTCCAGCAGGAGCCCTTCATGGTGGGGCTCTTTGGGGCTCTTTGTCGACCTCGTGGTGGGGGTGGGGTGGAGGCACAGGGGACTTGCTGGAAGCTTCTCTGAGAGACCTCAGCTCACACTGCTGAGGCCTTTCGGGTCTCGGAGTTTCAACCCCTCCTGGCCCTTCGGACTCCAAGTGTGACCTCGAAGGAGAGTGAAACAGCGCTGGGTGCCACCTGCCTAGACTCAGGGCTGGACTCGCTTCCTCCTCTCACCTCCCTCCTCCTCCTCTGCCCTTGGCTTCCCCTTCTCCCCACCCCACCCCCAGCTCCCGGGGTTTTTCTGAACTGGACGAGAAGGGAGAGTCCGTGGCGCCTGCCGCGAGGCTGGAACCCAGGGCAGCCGCCCTCACAATCCCGGGGAAAGCTGCACCAGGCTGGATGCTGCACAGCCCCCCTGGGGCTGCCCACGCGGACGTGAAGTGTGGGCATCGGCAGCCTTGCCAGGGTGGCTACAGCAATCCAGTTTTTGTGTGTGTGTGTTACCTAAGGCCATCTCAGGAAATGCCTTTTGCAACATGCATTGGAAAAGCTGTGCTTCCACCCAGGTGTATTTTCTCTTTATGTGAAATGAGCATCCTACAACCCACTGTGTGTCCCTTTTTTCTTGGTCCTCCTACCTCAGTGGCACGCTACTGTGGCTGCACATTAAAATCCCAGCCCCCCTGCACCCTAGATCAATTAAATTAGGAACTCTGAGGCCCGGCATCGGGGTGGTTATTTTTTAAACTCTCCAGGAGATTTCAGTGTACATGTGAGGTTGAGAGCAGGGGTTTAGCTTTCGAGCTCTCTGCTGCGCAGCTGCGACCTGTTTCTCTGGCGTCAGCCTTCCATCTGTGTTTCCTCTGAACCTGATTTCCGTCGGCTGATGGGCAACGAAGCTGGCTGTGTTTAAACGTGGGCTTTCCTGGCCGCAGTCTCTGCCGTGGCGTACATGTGCAGTGCAGGAAAACGTTCCGTTGGGGGAATGAGTAAATGAACACAGTTATTAAGAAGCAGGAGAGAAAATGGAATTGCAATGGTGTTATCTCAAAAGTGGTGTTTTATGAAGAGCAGGTTTGATTAGAGGAGGGAAAAGAGGTAAATGGAGCATGTTATGGAAATTCTAAAGGGGCCTTCTAGATATTCTCCATATATTGGGGATGCATCAGCCTTGATTTTTATGTTTAATTTCACTGTGAAACTGTTATTTTCACTTATAGTAATTACTTTTTATTGATCAACATGCAAATCTCTAGCTCTTTTCTTATTCGATGATTAGGGTAAATTTTCGCCTCATAAAGAAAACCAAGAGAGAGGAAGGGAAAGGGGGGTGGGAATTTCCTCCTTACCAAAGAGCTGGAAGATGGAAAGAGGACACGGGTCAAATGAGTGGAACCACAAGTCGGGAGCCACAGAGGAAGGTGTGAATGGTGGGCGGGGGGTCGGGGGGACAGGGTGATGGCAGGTGCACAACTGTGCCTCCCACCTGGAGGGAAGCGTCCTCTACCTATGACGTTGACCAGCTGCCCGAGTCCTCTGAGGTGGAGGGGTTCTCAGGATATGGGACAGTCCAGGGCAAACCGAGCCTGGTTGGTCACCCTGACTGCTGGCCAAGGACCTACACGTTGCTCGCTTACCGACTGTTGTTTGGAGGCAGTTGGGGGCCAGGAGAGGGAGTGAAGGAGTCTCAGGATGGGACAGGAAGCTTGTCCCAGCTATTGGTGACATGGATTTGCAGCTTCAGTGTCTATAATGCCGGGCGCACCTTCACCTCATGCATTTGTCCTTAGGAAAGGGGCTGCGGAGCAAATGCCCAGCTCGGAGGGCGGGAGGGGAGAGGAGGCAGGCCCGTCGGCCGTCGCAGAGAGCAACGCGGCAGGGAGCTCGCTGTTCTGAGACAAAGGCTTTGGCCTTTTAGACAAAAACATATTTCCAGTGTATCCTTCTCACTAACTAGGAACTACTCGAGGGGCAGAGACTTTGTCCTTCATCTCTGTGCCCTGTTGCCCAGCGTGCCCGGGACACAGGGTTCATCTCGTGCATGTTTGTAGGACTAAATCCAGCCATGAGCAAGCACAGTTGGGTGTCTGGTTCTCCGTCAGGGGTTATGCATATTCATAAAAAGACGGCCAGCCTCACATTATTTTAAGGTATCATTGAGGATACAAAACATACACTCAATGTGTTAATAATCAGAGAATAAAAAAAATGAATTTGATGAAAAAAACAGAGCATCGTGCCGTATTGGGGTCCGGGCTCATGCTCAAAGGCCCCTTCAGTTCAAACTAGATTCATTACCTGGGTGGTAATGACAGTGGAGTGGACGACTTCCGGAAGCACTCTGAGTTGTGTGAGTTTATTTAGGGTTAGGGAAAGGAGGGAGGCAGGAGAAAGAGAGAAAGAGAGATAGAGGGAGAAAAAAACCGAGTAAGTCTTGGCTGAGTCACACCAGAGTAACAAGTGACCCCAGATACCAGTGGTTCTTAATCAGGGAATATTTCAGTCACCCAGTTCTCAGCCCCAGGAATTTTGATTCAGTAGTTCTCAAGCAGGATCTATATTTTGAAAAAGTGCCCCAGAGATTCTGATAGTCCCTGCAGGTGAAGAGCTATTAGACGAATGATTTAGCCAGGGGTAGACCTGACCTCCTTCCAGCTGCCCCTACTGGGAATGACTCTGGACCCCAGTCCCTGGGCTCATCCTTGGGGAAGGCTCCAGAAACAACCGAGGGTGTTGTCTCTTCCCGTCCCCCTCCCCAGCCCCTAAAGTTGTGGAGTTGAGAAGTTTCCATAGGAGATGGGGCGCCGGATAGTCAGGCTAGGCAGGGGGAGGTTCCTTGTCCTTCGGTTCCACTTTCTTGCCCCCAGACCTACTTGGCAGAGGGGTCTGCACCCCCCACAGAGCCTGGCACACGTGAGGGCTCATGATTGGGGCCAAATTCAACAGCCCCTGTTTCCAAATAAGGTCACATTCTGAGGTACTGGGGGTGAGGACCCCAGTGTGTCGTTCTTGAGGGCACGCAGTTGAACCCATAACAGCAGGGAAGAGCGTAATATTTTCTGAGAGACTTCTATGAAAATTGTTAGAATGGGACGCGTGCGGTGGCTCAAGACTGTAATCCCAGCGCTTTGGGCGGATTGCTGGAGACCAGGAGTTGGAGACCAGCCTGGGCAACATATTGAGACCCCATCTCTAAAAAAATAAAAAGGAAAATATAAAATAAAATTGTTAAAAATGTTGTAAAAGTTTTAGTGTTTATTCAGTGTTCAGAAAAGATTGTTGGTGTGAAATTTTTGTAAGCCAACAAAACTGGATACACATTTTTCCTGTTCTTTCTGAGCTTCCCAGAGAATGTCCCCAGGCAGCTGCTGACAGGCCACGCCTGGCCGGCTGTGGGCAGGAGTCGTGGAGGGGCCGCTGCGCCAGGCCAGGGGCCAGGAGCAGGTTCTGCTGCCGAGCTTGCGTCTCCTCGCTGTGGGCGTGGGGAGGGTGGGGAGGGGGCGGGTGGGAGCTGATGCCCACCCTGCTGCTGGAAGGAACTCTGAGACCGAGATGTTCACGGTGATACCGCCAGGCTCGGTGGCAACGCAGCTTCCCCAAGCTGATGAATTGCTAGAGGGTTTTTTGGTTTTATTTTATTTTTTAAATCAGGGCTGAACATTTTCTGTTGTGGATTTATTGTGCCACCCACCCCAACGGCCACTGAGAAGGAGGGAGTCTGACCCAGGGTGTCCGCATGGGTGCGCTGCCAGCCTCCGGGGCCAGGCACGGGCAGCGTGGTCTGCTCACGCTCCCTCCCGGCTTGCCCCTGGCCCTGGGCGCCCAGCCTTTCACAGCCCGCCTGCCTCAGCTGGGCCTTCTGCTCAGCCCAGCCCTGGGAGCCCCAGGACCTTGCCACCCGCTGACCGTCTGAGTGTTCTGAGCCTTGTTCCTGTGGTTGGCTCAAAGGCTCAGGCTCGGGCCTGTCTTTTGCTCCATTTTTACTCCAAAGGTGCCTTTGAAAAGTCAGTGCTCGGTCAGTGGCGGTCAGCTGGTTGGCTGAAGCAGGCTGAGGTGACAGCAAAGTCACGCAGCCCTTCTCCCTGACCCACTGCCCCTCTGAACCCACCTGGGCTAGAGGCTTTCTGGGTGTCGTCAGTTTTGCTCCAGCCCCTGTCCCAGCCAGAACATCATCCTGCTCAGAGGTGACTGTGGGTGTCTGTTTCCAGGGCTTTCTATCATTCACTTTCCACCAATTCCTACTTTGCCTTAAGGTTCAGAGTCTCTGTGACTCTGTCCGGTGGCAGTTGTCATAGGTGAGATCCCCACAGGGGCTCTCTGACACCCGAGTCACACATCTCGGGGAAGGGCTGTATTACCTCCTGGGCTGTTGGTTCCCATCAGCTCCCAGGCCGTGTTGCCCTCCATACAACTCAGAGAAGAATACAGATGTGCATACGTGTGCATGCGTGTATATGTGTGTGTATGTATGTACATACACGCATACATACTGATTTAATCCTCACAGTAACCCTGTGGGGTAGGTATAATGATCACTAATCCAGTTTTACAGACGAGGAAACTGAGGCACAGAGAGGTTAAGTGACTTACCCAAAGTCACAGTGCTAGCAAATGGCAAACCTGGAACTGAACTTGTAAAAAAGTAGCATCAGTTTAACAGGACGAGTGAAGACACTTTTATCCTTCACAGCATGCTCAGGAGGAGGAATCCAATTTGTCGGCGCGAGGACATGCTTAGGGGCATTGTTATTGAGGACAATCCAGGAAAAAATTATTTCATGTCCCCGTGTGGCTGGTATTTGATTTCGATTAAACGGGGGCGCCTTGTGCGTGCTGAGCAGCAGCCTGGCCTGGCCCAGCCGGCAGCCGGAGCCGCTGTTGATTGTGCCCTCGGGGCTGTTTCAGGTCACAGACGTTCAGAACCAGAGCACCTGCCTGAGACCAGCCGGGCTTGTGCGTCACCGTCAGCCTTCTGCTCCAGATGAGCCAAGCCTGGGCCAATCCTGCCTCCCAGCGTAAAAGGAAAGAAAGCAGAGTTGCCGCGAGCCTTCCGGAGCCTTCCACAGAGAACCTTGGCGTTGTGTTGTGGGAGCAAGCCGGGAGGATGCACTAGGGCCTTGCGAAACGTGAGGACCCTCCAGGGCCTCCGGTTTTACCTAATTCTGCTTACTTCAGCCTAGTCTTACTCCATTCCTGGAGCTCTGTTTGATGACTTTCTTCTGAAGCAGCCACTTCCTTCTGGAAACTTCTAAGGTGGCTGCTGTGTGTACCACGCACGGTGCTGCGTGGACTCAGCCTGCTTATTCCTTGTCTCCACAGCTTTCTCCTGGCCAGGACTGAGGGCCACCAGGTTGGCGTCTCTCTCTTCTGTTTGTCTGTGTCCAGCAACCCCGCGCCAGGCTGCACACAGCTGGGGTTCTGTAAATACTTGTTGACCGGGAGAGGGGGCACGGGAGACCGAGTGGGCATTCGTGTTAGGGGAGCAGTGTGTCTTGGTTTCGTTTAACTAAAAAAACAAAAGAGAGAAGTGGGGGCTTCCCGCGTGCCAAGCTATTTCTGTTGAAGAGGAGTGGCTGGGCCCAGACCCCGCTCCTGCTTCTCGGGTCTGGGGACTTCTCCCCTCCGTCAGCCGATGCGTTGCGCGGGCGTGCGACATGTGCCCTCCAGGGGTCACAGGAGCTGGGCCCTCAACGTGCACATGCTAGAAGCCGAGGGACCCCACAGCAGCGGGTGTGGGAGAGTCATTGTGGTGGGGGTGGGGCTGGGGTGGGGTCAGACACGTGGCTTTGAGAGTACTTGAGTGTGTCGTATTTACCCTAAACCCATCGCTGCTCCTTTGGTGTGCAGCTTCTTGTTTAAAAGAGTCCCAGCTGCCTCCTCTCACTTCTGCTCCTGGAGTGTGCGTGCGTCAGACTGGAGTCAGGGAAGTCACTGTGGGGCCACGTGAAAAATCTTGGCCAGTTCCCCAGTAGCTGGGCCACTGTCTTCCTTGTCAGACGTGTGGGGTGAAGACTGGGGCACCTGGGACTCAGCACCCAGCTGTGTGACTTGGGCAGGACACTCCCCAATTGGTCACATGTGATTTAGAGTTTATGGACCTATTTGATGGCTTATTCGATAGGGTCCCTGATTCAGCAGGTGACGTGCTCCAAATGCAAATCAGCCACAGAAGTACCCACATGTTCATGCAGTACTCGGGCGCTTGTTTGGAAAGAGGGATCCAGGGCCCTCGCCCACACTGAGGCCCAGGGGAGCCTGTGGCCAGAGTGACTTCCACCCGTGAGGCTCCAGGCAGCATCCTAAGTCTCGTGAGACCTTCAAGTAGTCAGAATTTGGCTTTGAAAGATGGAAAAAACTGTGATTCTTTGGGAAGTTTGAAGTTGTTTTTGTTTCTTCTCCATTAAAATCAGGGCATAAGCTCTTAATGATTCCAAATGTCTTTGCAATGCAGAACTTCGAGTTCTATCCAAATGGAGGTGTCCAGGAGCGACTGGGTGGCAAACTGTTCTCGGCTGGTCTAATCTCAGCTCAGCCGTGTAGCAAGAGTCTGGTTACTTTGGCAAATATTGGCAGGCTCCAGCAACTGGAGGTGGAGGAGGCTGCATGTCCCCCTGATAGCCTTGGGACTGGGTGGTCTGCTACAATGAAAGGAAATCTTCCACCAGGGTTTAGGCAAATCCCTGCAGACAGTTTTAGGTGGCAGTTCCAACCTGTTCTTGTAGCTCAGAGGACGTCTCGCTGCTGTCCTCCAACAGATTCTCTCTGAGTAGGACCCAAAGGTATTCCTAGGACAGGACTAGTCAACCTAACAGCAGAGCTCAGAGGCAGGGTGCCCTGAGGGGAAGGATGCAGGACCAATGCACCTGGGCCTCCAGGGCTGTAGCGGGTAGGCTGCCCGGCTGGCCAGGTTCTCTATCTGCTTATTCATGGGGGCTGCAGCCTGTACCATCCCCCTGACTCATCACTTACCTTGCACATCATTCATTCACCAGTGAAGAAGTATTTCTAACTTCTCTTGAGCTGACGAACAAGCCCTGTGCTGTGGATTTCAGCAAGGATGTTCACGGTGCAGAGCAGCTCTCTTTGGCATGTTGGTCTCCCATCGGGGGATTTCAGAAGCGGCCACACTGCCCCAGCATATCACAGAGGGTTCATGAGTGTAGGGGCACCAGCCTGAAGCTGTTGTAGGAATGGGGCACCATGTAACATGCCACCCTGTCGACATGCCAGTATATCTCAGATGCTGTTCCCAAAGGGCCGCCCAGCCAACAACGCCATGCCCCCCTTCCCGGCTGCCCAGGTCCTGAGTGAAATGCTAACGTGGCCAGTGAAGCCAGGAGCCAGGCCCTGAGCCCAGGGGAGCCCCTCTTGTTTCAGGGCCTCCGGCTCTCCTGCGCACAGGTCTCGCAGCCCCAGGACTGCTGACCATGAGGCAGGGACGGGGCAGGCACCTAGAAAGCTGCTGGGGGCGGGGAATAAAGGCTTTAGTGGGCAGCATCTCTCTGCCCAGCGCAGCAGCTGTCAGCCCTCATGCAGACACACCCTCTGCAAGCTGCCCATGTAGGCCTCATGCCATGGCTGGCTCTGGACACGGGGGTGGGGGGTTCTGGGGTCGAGTTGCTACTGGGGCTGTGGCCATGCTGTCCCGTGCAGCAGTGCCTCCTCATGGGGACGTGAGCTTGGCAGGCAGCATTTGACTTCTAGGTTCATGGCTGAAGATGACACGGGATTTGGCAGGGATTTGTGCTAGATTCCCAGCTTGCTGAGAAGTCTAACGCACGTCTGTAATCTAGGGGTGGGGGCCAGAAGGCATACTTTTTACACATGTGTGCTCATGTGCTTCTAGTCTTCTGGGCCACTTACCCAGGACAGGCAATCCTGTGCATGGTTTGAGATTTTCCTGTTGCATTTACCATGCCATTTGTAATTGAAATCACTCTTTTGATTTGTTACGTGATTTCATAATACCCCAATGTATGACTCTATGAGAACGCGCTTGGCAGTATCGCGTGTTTTGCACACAGGTGGTATCCAGTCCTTCCCTATTGCTGCAGAGACTGTCTTTGTTTATTTCAGATGTTCTTTGGGATGGGCCCTAAATGGGGAATTACCACCTTACAGTGTGTGAGCATATTCCTCTTATTTTTAATTATACAAGTAATAATCAAGTGTGGTCCACAGAAAAACTAGATGATATGAAAGAGCGAAAATAAATAAATAAGGGGGGCAGTGGGTCTGTTAGAACAGGGTGGGACAGAGCCAGGCTTTGCAGGGCAACGCAGCAGAGATCAAATCCTGGCTTTGCGACTTACCTGTTCTGTAACCTTGGTGACTCAGCTTCTCTGAGCTTTGATTTCCTTATTGACAAAATAGACCGTATTTTGTGCAGGTTGAGGTAGCATGTGTAAAATGTGCGGCACTGAAAATACAATAAAAAAATCAGTTCTAGGAGAGGGGCCAGGTAGTAACCTACAGATGCCAGGGAAAGGCTATGGGGCAGGCAGGGACCTTCGAGTGATACTGACCGTGGAGTCAGCAGGGTGCCCCACGGGTGCTGCGGGCCCACGCGGACTGGCCGACAGCTCTGAGCAAGCCCGAGAGCTTGGAAGGGTGACCGTGGGCCAGGGGTTTGTTTTGTGGGTAGCATGCAGCCACTGAAGGTGCTCTGGTCTGGCTCGGTTTTGTTACTGCTTTGTCTTTTTTGGTCTGGTGAGGGTGCTGAGAGTGATGCCTGGAAAACAGTGTTTAGGAAGATGAATCAGGGAGAGGGGTGAGTCAGAGGGGTCGTGCCTCAGGAAGGGATATCCTTTCCGCTTCTCGTTCCGAGACCAGCCCACGGCACCAGCGGTGGTCTTCAGGCTTTGCTGCACCTCTGCGATCTGCTGGGCTGTGTCCTTCCAGACAGCTGAGGAGAGTGGGTGGGAGAGCCGAGAGCCTGGCGGGGAAGCAGGAACCACCCACACGCATCTAGGAGTGCAGGGAGGGTTTGGAAGTGAGAGTGAGACAAAGACAGTCACCATACTTGCGGTTGGCAGCTTGCAGGCAGGAGCAGAGCTATTTATTTTTCTTAATCTCCAGTGAATGATACCGGGTCCCTCAGACATGGAATCGCCTCCCATCAGAACTGCAGAGTCATCACACCCCGTAAATCACTCTCAGGCGCTTGTCTCCGAGTGCAGCAAACCTTTTGGATCCTTTGGATGGTGGCTCCCATTTCTCTGACATTTCCAGCTTTTCCAAGCAAAACTAATTAGGCTTTTTATCCTTGGGCTTGTTTGTATGCTTTGGAATAAAGCACACAGAAAATAAAACAAGTCCAGCTCATCCAGCGCGGATCATTCCAGAACCAGCAGGAGAAAATATTGAGGTTGGCAAGATCTCTGGTCGACCACTCGCATCGGTGCCCGGGGGCTGGCTCTAGGAGGTCGCCCCTCGCTCATCGCTAATGGTATCAGCTTTTTGCTACACCTTGAGTTTATGGTAGCACTGCCCTCTGGTTCCAGAACCATCCCGAACATCCCAAGCTGACGCTTGTTTTTGTCCAAATGCCTGTTCATGCATTATCCCAACAGCAGCCCTGGGAGACGTGCGGAGCAAATGTTTCCACTGAGGTTCAGAGAAATGACTGAGCTCTGACTTGGACCCTTGTTGTTGTCACGGAATATTAGTGCTCGGGTCTGAAAAGGACCTTGAGGTACATCATGTTACAAATTGCTATTTCTACAGTCAAGAAAACAGAGTTCTAGCTTAAAGTGACTGTCCCAGGTAACCCGCTGCTGGGCGGCCCAGCCCTGGGACATCCAGTTCCTAGAGAGAGCTGGCCGCTGCACCCCACGCCTCTTCACTCCGCTCCCAGAACAGACAGCGACTGCCTGTTACCCTCCTGGGCTGAAAACGGCCTTAGGAAAGCCGCACACTTACAGCCTCATTAGAAGTCCCCCAAAGTCCCAGGCTCTGACTCTGTTCCTGAGCCTTGGCAGACAGCCATGCAATGTTCCTCTGTCACCTCTGTGAGGCCTTCCTGCTTGCGATGCTTACGTTCATGTCTTCCTACCTTGCACTGCCTTCAACCTTATCTGAACAACACATCTGCCCGCTAAATCATCGCCTTTGAATCGTAGACTCTTCGAAGAGTCCTCCGCTTCTTGAATACCTTCAGTGACAGGTCACTGACTCTCTTTTGAAGCAGTTCCCCCATTGCTGAACAGTTCAAGGCATTAGCAAGTTCTATTTAATAATGAACATGGCAGGGATCTGAAATGGGGGCCCTCATTTTCTCCTAACGATTCAAGTTCGTTTTCTTCCCAAGCAGCTTGCACACACTCCTTAGAACATTGTTTTAGGTGTTCCCAGGGCTGGACGTAGTAGCCCACACGTTAATCTCAGCTCTTTGGGAGGCCTAGATGGGAGGATTGCTTGAGACCAGGAGTTCAAGACCAGCCTGGACAACACAGGGAGACCCTTGTCTCTACAAAAACAATTTTTTAAAATTAGCCGGGCATAGTGGCGTGCACCTGTAGTCCCAGCTACTGGGGAGGGAGGCTGAGGCGAGAGGATAGCATGAGCCCAGGAGTTCGAGGTTGCAGTTAGCTGTGATTGCACCACTGCACTCCAGTGTGGGCGATAGATTGAGACCCTGTCTCAAAAAAAAAAAAAAATTGAAAAAGCGCCAGGACGGGTCAGGAGCCGGGGGAGCCAGGGGGAATGTGGGCAAGAGCCTTTGTTGTGGTTTCTGTGAATAATTTCAGGGGGCTCTGGGCTGTCACCGGCGATCAGGGCAGGGAGTAATGGCGGGGTATAGGAGCTCCATAGAGGAGGTGGGGCGGGTGAGGTGGGGTCAGGTGGCTCACACATGGGAGGCAAGCCACAGGTGAGCTGCTTACGGTCTCTAGGAACTGGCCACCCCTGGGAGAGGTGGTCCCTCCAGGGTCAGCAAGGCTCCAGATGTCAAAGCATCAGAATACAAAAAACACAAGAGATGGTGAGGACATGCAGAGACCATGTCGCCTGCTGTGGGTTTGCGGGCTGTCTGGAGTTGGGGGCCTGGGGTGTGCAGCCTTCCTTTGGGAAGGCCGTAGCTGTTATTCTTGCCAGAGGAAAAACTGCATTCTTTATACTCCAAGGACAGGGACCTCCAGAAAGTCCGGGTTTCTGAAAGCAACAAGCTATTTTCCTCTGAAGGCACCAGCCTTTGCCATGCTGGCCAGAGGACCTGGAGCCCAGAGCCGTCACCTGCTGCATCACCAGCCCCTGCTGCTCCTGCCTTCGTCCTGCTGCCTGTCTTTTTAAAAGCTGCAGCCCAGCCCTCCCTCCTGCTGGCTTGCTGTGTGGTGAGGAGTTTCCTCCCCAGCAGCCTGACACAGGTGGGAATGACAGTCTGCTGCAGTCCTGTCAACGAGGGGGTCTGCCCCGGCTCTGCCTGCATCTTGAGCAGCAGCCCGGCTCTCGCCAACGAGACTGTCGCCTGCGCTGTCTCAGGCCAGCTCATGCTGTCTGCCAGCCGCTTGTTGCGCGGCTTTGGGGACGGGAAGCACACCCAGCCCTGGTGCCCATCTGTTGCAGGCATGCAGTGGCAGCAGCTCGGAGAGCAGCCGAACCCTGGAGATTGCCTGTGCTGAAGGGGCTGGGAAACCCTTTCTCGGATGGACCTTTGGAGTGAGGCGGCAGGATTTGTCAGAGCCGGTAGTGCCGTTCACCCCGCGTCACTTGCATCCTGTCACCCGGCATCTCACAGCCCTGCGCTGCTTATTACGTCCGGGAAGAGGAGAGCTGCGGGACCCTCGGGGCTGAGTAAGCAGACCTCTGGGCTGGCTTTCTAGATGCATGGCGAGCGTACGTACGCCCGGGCGTGTGGTGTTGCCTCCCTGCCTGCTTGTGTCTGCGTGTGCAAGGCTGATGCTGAGTGTCGCTTTGTTCTCCAGGAGCTCTTATTACATTGAATACCCCAAGGCCGAACAAAATGTTCCTTCTCTCCGTCGGAGCTGTATGTTTTCTCCTTACATAACTTTTTCTTGTGATTTACAAAGAATAACTAGTGGAGGTGGTACGTGTGTGTGGGCGTGTTCATCGCTGTTCCTCTGCCGGGGCTGTCTCTGCTCCAGGCTGCGGGGCCTGGCAGGGCTGCCACACGCACACCGGGCCGGGTGCGGGGCCTCCTCCCCACCCTCCTACCCTGGCTCACCGTTCCCTCGCCGAAGTGAAATCTTAGTGAAGTTGTCATCCTCTGCCTTTCCTTTTTCCTTTTCCTGAGTCATCATTTATTAAATTTGACCTGAAAGGACAAGACTGGGGACATGGGGGCCTTTGGGGTGGGCCACAGTGTCCTTGGGACTGTCTTGACCACATGCACACTGGAGAGTGTCCTGGCCTCCTGCCGCAGGGTGGAGCTCCCTGAAGCTCACCTGTTGCTTGTGTGACTCACGGGGGGTACATGGGAGAACAGGAAGGGGAGAGGAGAGGAGAGAAAGGAGGGCGGGAGAGGTGATGGGAGATGGCCTCGCCAGTGTCTGGGCACCGCGCTGTTCTCTCTGGGCGATGGGAGGGGAGGCGGGAACCAGGAGCCCCAGTGTCAGGTGACTCTGCAGCAACAAGTAGAGCTGCGGGCTGGAAAGTGCTAGATTTGGGGACGGCACAGACTTGCGCACCCCACCCTCCACTGACGCTGCTGCGTGGCGCACTGAGCAAGCCGCTCACTTTTTTCCTTTCTTTCTTTCTTTTTTTTTTTTTGCCTTACAATCAATCACCTTCCCCAAGCCAGAGCCTGCACTAGTTATGTCTGGAGAGAACTTCGGCTGTGATTCAGGGTCCTTGAGTCCTGGTGATTGCGAGTGACCCGGGGGAATTATAATAGAAGCATGAGGCTTGATTGCGTCTGAATTTACAATCCAGGTGGAGAGGAAAGGTAATATTAGACAATTGAGGACTCGTGAGCTAGCAGGGGATCGCATGTGGATGGCAGGTGCAGAGAGGCAGGAGAGACATGGGGACACAGCAGGATGCCACAGGAGCCCCCTGCTGAGTGCAGGGGAGGCCCCAAAGCAGGAGTAGGATCCCGGCACTGTTAGGGGTCAGTAGGTGGAGTCATGTGAGGTCGATGGGGGGATCTCAGCCCATGGAGCTTCCTAGGGACGTGAGCCAGTGCCCTGGGGTGCACACACCCCCCAGAGAGCAGCTCTGACCAGAGAGGGGTGACCGAGGCGCTGTGACGAGCCTCTCCAGGTCTGGGGCTTCTCACCTTCAACCGCTTCCCCAATGTGCATGGAAACATCGAGGACTAAATAAATCTAAGGTGATGTTTTTGGTTTGGTTTTGGTTTTGGTTTTGGTTTTTTTAGCCCAACATTAGGCCCCGAGACAGGCGCAAACTCCTTTTTACAAAAGAGGAAACTGAGGGTTAAGTGGTTAAAATCACTCAGGGAATAAAACTGAAAACCTGGGATACTTAAGGTACTTCGTCTTCTTGCCTTGCGGAGAGTGACAGGCGGGTTGAGCTGGGAAGAGAAGCCAGGTGTCCCGAGGCCCAACCCGGTCTTCTCAGTGGGGGGTGACCTGGGGAGGACGGAGGCTGGTGGGCTGGGCTGGGGGGACTGTCCCTTGGCCGTGGGCTTTGTCCATTTGCTGTCCCAGGGTTGGCTTCTCTTCAGATCCCATCCCCAGGCTGCTGTTAAAATCAACACTTTAGCAAGATGGACTCCGGAGTCCTGTGTACCAGACACTGGCCTTTCCGAGAAGAGTGAGACTAGGGGTCACGACCTCCTCAGTTGACGGTGCTGGGTCTCCAGAGGGTCCCGCGGATGCAGGCACTAACTTGGGGCTCTCACTTCTGCTCAGCTGTTAGTAAAGGAACCCCTCTTGGATTTATCCGACCCGCTCACTGCTCTCTTTCGAACTATAGACCTTTTTCTCCCTTTAAAAGTATTCAAGTCCCTCCTCTCACCAGACGCCACGGAGACCAGTCTCGCAGACAGCCTGTAGCTGACAGGGAACGAATGCCTGCGCTTTTTGTTCTATGCGATACTTTTTATTAAGTTCGGTTAGTCCTGCAGATCGAGCCAGTGGATAACTCCCCATGTAGTCAGCCAGGGTCTTCGTTTCTGAGAAGGACTGTCTCCACGTCACCTCTTAGACTGCTCTTAGCCGTCTGTGTTTCACATTTTGGTAAATTGTATTGACTGTGCATTAGGCACCAGGCACCAGGCTTGGTGTTTTCGTGAATGTTAATTCTCATGACAATCCCAGGAGTTTTCTTTCTTTTACACAAGGAAATTGGGGCTCCCTGAACTTGAATAATCCACTGAGATTGCACGGCCAGTAAGTGGCAAACTGGAGTCCAAACTCAGGCCCTCTGACCCCTGCAAAGCTGTCCCTCTCGCTGCGCTGCATGGGCCATGTGGCAAGTGTCTGGCGGTGAAACCCTGCACCTCAGCTGTCATTGTGGCGTGGTGACTTAGCAGGAAACCCAGGTGGGACCCACGGGCAAGTGGCTGTTCAAGGCTCGACATCTCCCCCGCCTCCTCAGGCTCCCGAGGGTGGGCAGGCTGCCCCGAGCCTCAGCGCCCACAGCAGGGCTAGTGGCGCCCACCTCGCAGCTCTGCGTGCTTTCCAGCCCAAGCTTTGGTCGGCCTGAACGGAACATCTTCCCACGAGCACGGCACAGGCCCCAGAGCCCTAGGAGGGGTTTAATGTGAGACTGCAGGATTCTGACCTCAATTACTAAAATCTGAGTTAAGAGAAATATATAATTGAATCACAAGCACCTGAAGCCCAAGAACTCAGCGATGTTCCCTCTTAACCCCAGAGGCCTTTGGCACAGGACTCGGGAGAGCGTGTTGTGCTGTTCACCAGCCAGGTACCGTGGGCAAATTATTTCATATCCTGAGCCTGATTTTTCTTCTAAAAATGGAGACAGCAATACCTGCCTCATAGGACCAAGGGCCAGTTCCTGGCACATAATAGATGCTTAATAGGCACATAATAGATGCTTAATAAACAGTCGGCCCGTCTTCAGGTGAGCGTTCACTTGTGGCCTGCCCTGGCACAGCCCAACAGAACACCTTCCAAAGCAGTGCCTTGAATCGACTGAGTTTTCTGATAGAATTCTCTGGGTCTTGTCACTGACTGTTCATCAGACAGCCGAGGTGGGAGGGCTTTGGGTTCCATGGGGTCCCTATCGTCCCCTTGTTGCCCCAGTGCCCCCCCTTCCTGTTCTCCACCTGTGCTGGGCGGTGGTCAATCCCCCCCCATGTCACTCATCACTCGGGGACAGGGTCTGCTCTCTCAGCCGTCTCGTATCCCATTGTGGTTCTCCTGGAGGTCGCGGGGCAGGTTCATAGGATCTCCCCGGAATCGCAAACTCCCCCCGGATTCCCTTGGCTTCTCTCGCCCTGAGCTGTACCAGGGGGGTTGGAGTTAGGGAAAAAGTGGAGGAAAAGCAAAGCCAGACTTCAGTGTTTGTTTGGTTTTACTTTGTGGGTGAGGTATGTGGTGGCATTTTGTTGTTTAATGTCTGCTTTTTAGGGAGTCTGCCACCTGCCTGGTAATAAGGGCTCGTTAGTCACCTGTGAGTTAGAGCCTCGCTGTGCAGATTCCAGTAAGTAAGATGCAGACACCCGCCGGGCTGTGGGAGTAGGGCTAGCCACCTCCACCTGGTTGCAGGTGCTACACACCCTGCCCCACTGCCCGCTGCTGCGTTGGGGGGTGGGTGGCAACTTGGTGGGGGGTCCAGGCAGCCCAAGGTGCAGCCTCTGGGTAGAGCAGAGGGCCGGGAAGTTGGGGGGCCTTGTTCTCCAGCCTGCTTTCCTTTTCTTTTTGGTCCAGGGCTCCTATAGTTTGGGTGCTCCCTGGAGGGGGTTTCACTGCCTCTTGGAGAGAGAACTAGATACAGAATCGGGGGCTAAGGAGTGAGAAGGAGAAGCACCAAGCCTCAGAAAATTTTGTGGGATTTTTCCTTTTCTCATAACCCAACAGCTAATGCTTTTGACCTTAAATGCAGACGTTCTCCTTACCTGCAAGGTTGGTCACATCCCTTTCAGAAGTAGAGTTGGATCTGACACGTGTGAGCATTTGGGGGAATTCTGAGGCCTAGGGCCCATCTGGCGATGTCCACTGGAGTGTCTTGTGTTTGAGAAGAGGTGGGAAGGAAACAACAAAATATCATCCTCACCTGGTATAAGGATGGTGCACAAAACTCCACTTGACCAGGGTCAATAAGTAGCATCTTCCATGACCCTTAGCAGGTGCGGGGCTCTTGCTGTCTGTCTAGGGGAGGAAGAGTCTACTTCCGGGATGAGAGGACTCTGCCTCTGGGACCCATCGCCGTGGCTGTGACCCTGCCTTGGCTGTGGGGTGGCTGAGGGAGCGGCTGTGGCCCTTTATAAACACGGTAGCTGTCGGGTGGTTAAATCCTGTCCTACCATTCTTATCAAAGCAGGGAAATGTGCAGAGCTGTTTTTAGAACTATTTTCACCAATAAGCATCAGAAGAGTGATTTCTACTTATCCAAAACAGTAAGTAACTCATAGTCCTACAATTGCCATTCCCCGAGGTTTCTAGTACCTCAGGCCTTCTCTACCCAGCCTGGCAGGAAACAAAGGTGAACTTTCTGGATAAGAGCACTTGCTCCCAGTGAAGAGTGGGGCTCAGACACCAGCTCAGCCTCCATGTCGGAGTCCAGGGTGAGCTGGCGGAGCCGGCAGGCGTCTGGATGTGTCCTTGGAGGGGGGTTGCGTTTGAGAGCAGGCATGGTACCGTTTGAGCCCTGGAAGACCAATGTGAAGGCGGCCTTCCTGTGCTGAGAAGATGGTGAGAGGAACCAGCAAGCCCTGCCCGCGTAGACGCCCCCGGTACGCGCCAGGTAGAGCGGCAGCTGCAGTCTTGGAACGAAGCCGGCTCCGTTCCTGCCACAGAGCGCGTGCGGGGTTGCTCCGCGGCCCCTGCTGGGGGTGGGGTGTGTGGAAGGGGCCGGGCTGGGCCAGGGATGCATCTGTCTTGAACGGAGACTTGCTCGGATTCAGGAGCCCCCTGGTCCCTGGTGGGATTCGTCCTTAATGTCAGGCCGGGCCCTGAGCCAGTCTCTTCCCCAGGACCTGCCACGCCTGGCTGGGAGCCAGCCGCGGCATCTGCCGCCACCCACTCCCTCTGAGTCACGCCACGCTCGTCTGCTCAGATCCCAGAGCCCTGAGAAACGCCTGCCGGTTGGTCTTCAGACACGAACTCCAGGGGGGCGACTGCGGGGAGGTGCCCAGGAGTATCATGCTGCACTAGGCCTGGCCCGGCGTGAGGGTCTGCAGGTGCCCCACGAGGGGGCCGAGGACACTCTGCCCGGTCCCTCAGGATAGCCTCAGGCAGCAGCCCCCCAAGGACTGTCCGCTGTTCCCCACCTGCCTGGAGCCAGGGCCCCGGCCCACGGCCATCTGTCCCTCGGTCACCAGGCTCAGCCCTGAGGAGAGGCTTCAGAGGGAGGGGCGTTCTGAGGCCTCCGGTTTTTTGTTTTTTTTTTTCCTGTTCACCTCTTCTCTTCCTTTTCAAAGCCCTCCATGGTCTATGAGGACCGTTTCCCCCACGTCTCCCAAGTGGGGAAGAAAGAGCCACTCTCCAAGTTCACCTGCCCCTGTGCCAGACCCTCCCTGCTAGAGTAGACACTCCCGGGTCCCACCCCAGCCTGCCGACTTGGCACCCCCAGGTTCTCAGCTGCCCTTATGTGCGCTGGCTTTGCAGGAAAGGGGCCTCCTTTTCCCTGCTCTGTTATCTACAGAGAGATTACAGACCTTCTTGTCCGAGGTCCTAGGTCCAACTCGTCACTGAGTCTAGCAGTTTCCCCCAAAAGCACCTTCATTCAGGAAGAGAGATAAGAAAATCATCATGCAGTTGCAAAAAAAATCCTTATTTTTCAATGATCCCAAATGCCTGGGTGCTGTGGTTAATCCAGCTATGCCTCACCTGGAATGCTGTCAGAACACTAGAGCACTATCAACTGTTAATATCGAGTGCACTTGACAATGGAGGAAACCTGAGCATCACTCAGTGCTGCTGTCTGACACAGTCTGGAATGCAGCGAGTGAGAATACCGGTGGCCAGGCACAAGCTCAGCCAGCCGTGGTAGTCACATCTGAACGTCCGCTGTCTTCTTGGGGCTTAGTGGTCCCTGTACTTCTTCCTTGGCTGGAGGGAGGGGGGTGGTTTATAGGGAGAGGGTGGGGCCTCCTGGCCTCAGCCCCTTCCCCACTCTTCAGGCCTTCCCTTGAGTCTAGGGTCCCCACTGCAGTGCTCCCCAAACTGGCCTTCTCCAAGCACTTTTTCTGTTTGACCCTCATCTCCACCCCATCCAAAATTATCTCTTCTCCCTCCTAGGCCTTCAGGGTCTTCTTTTGAGATTAGCTAATCCAATAACCTGCTAATGCAGAGAAGGGTTCAGATTAGTGAGTTCTCTCTCCTGGTCACCTTTGAAACACTGCCTTGACCCACACAGTGGGTCCAGGAACACGCAGTGTAGGCACTTGTGTAGGTTTATGGCATCTCCCACTGCTGGGGATTTGCCTTTGGGAGACACTGGGCTTTTGGTGTCTAACAGATTGTTCTTCCTACGTCTGTAGCTGGTGCCTCTGAGCTGGGTTCTGGAAGGTACAACACTGACCATTTCAGATCACAGGCGGGGCAGAAGGGACACTCACCGTGCCCTATCTGTTGGTGTACCAAACCATGGTGCTTTGGCACCAGGAGGCTAATTGAAACTGGGGAATTTTACTAGAGAATAAAGTGTAACCGTCACCCACAGCACAGCTGCTTCCTGAAAATTCTACTCCTACTGCATGAAAAAGCACATTCAACATTCCAGGATTAATAATGCAGACATTTCCCCCCTTTCTGTAGCTTGTTCTACCCTGTGGGTATGGCGCTGGTTGACTGATCACTTTCTGGTTGGCTTTATCCAGGGATAATTTACATACAATAAACCTGTTCTAAGTATACAGTTGATGGGTGTAGTCAATGTACACAGTCATGCCAGCACCACCACGTCCTGATACAGAACATTCCGTCACCTACAGAAGGTCCCGGCGTCCCTTTGCAGTCTAGCCCCACCCCATCCTAAGGCTCCCGTGGGTGTGTCTGCGTCCTACCTTTGAACATCCCGTGTTCCGGCACAGCCTGGACACTTCACAGATGTTTAAGTGAGCAGGTCCCTGGCTTATTCACTTAGCTCTAGCGTATCTTTAAATCCCTCCAAGACTCCCGTTTCCTCCCATTCCTCCTAAGGTTTGAAAGGTTGTCTAACAAGCATTTGTTAATAATTTCTTCATTTAGTCATTTCTGACACCAGCCTCCCTGATCAGCGTTAGATAATCAGCGCAGCCAGAGCTGATAAAATTCCGGCTGAAAGCGGGGACTTGCTGTTCTGTTCGCCTGCGAAGTCACGAGTGAAGGTGCAACTTGTTTTCACTCCTCGAGTGACTGAGCACGAGCCTCCACTGTGGCTTTTTATCTCCCTCCCCGGACCAGAGATCACCGACCTACATCACCCGCTGCCATTCTTTGTTGTAATAAGTGAGGAAGTTCGCATGTGAGCCATTTAGGAGCTTACCCGGAGAGCACCCAAAAGGCGTTCTCAGTCTGCAGGGGCTTTTCTGCGTCCCTGACTTCATCACCAAGGATGTGACGTGTCCATCCAGCCTGCCTCCCTCAACTGCCTGCCCTTCCCGCTTGTACAGCTGGGATGGATCTTGGCAGACAGGAGGGTGTGGCTGAATCTGCCTCTGTCCTCTCATCAAAGCTCTGAAGAGGAGTCTACCCTTTGGGCTCAGTAATAGTAGCATCTTGTCCCTAAAGCAGTCAAGTATTTTAAAGTGACAGCTGGCATTTTTCAAATGATTATCATGCATCTTAGTAATCTCAATATGTATTAACTCACATGAGTTATGTGTTTATATACTTCTACATGTTAACTCATTTTTGATAGGACTGCCTGTGATTCCCATTTTTTTAGATTAGAAAACAGAGAAATTAAGTAACTTCACAAGCTTACATAGTATTCTGGTCTTCTATTGTTATGATGTGAAATCACCCCTCATGGATTTAGGGGTTGCCTGGCTGGGCTGAGCAGTTCTCCCTGGGGGTTCCTCCTGTCTGAAAGGTCAGGTGGAGGCTGAGCCTGGCGCGCATTTTAAGGCTCCTTCACGCTCACATCTGGTGCTTAGCTGGCTGCGCTCTGGCTCCGTTTGGCCTGTCCGCATGGTGGTCTCGCAGTGGTCAGATTTTTAACGAGGCAGCTGGTTTCATGCAGGGAGAGTTCCAAGAGATCCTGGGGCAGCTGCAGGGCTCCTCGTCACCCAGCCTCGGAAGTCAGGTGGTGCTTCTGCCGTTGGCATGACAGCCCAGACCCAAGGACAGAAGAACAGACTCAGCCCCTCCGTGAGAGCGCACATGTGCCGGGAGGGCCGACGTTCCTCGTGGCCATCCTGACAGCAGCCTGGCACGCAGAGCCCACATGCACACCACGCCTTCCACCCCTTCGCTGGGGGCTTTCAGACCTGTGGGCCATGGTGGGGAACTTCCCATCGTGAACAAGCTTCTGGAACGTTGGTTCTATTCCATTTTATTAACAACCACAACTGAACCTGTTTGGCCCGAATTGATGTCATGACCTGAGTCCTAATTTCAGTTTGGGAAACAGTGTTCCACACAGGTGCCTTGAGTGCCGGCTCTGTGCCGTGGTGGAACACCGCAGGCTGGCTAAAACAGAGGTCAGTTTGGGCTACACAGAAGCCATTTCTCACCGATGTGGCAAAAGTCCAGAAGTTTGACAATATAATCTGTCGGTGAGGCAGTGGGAAACAGACCCTCTCCTACATCATGGCTAGGAGGGCAAAATGGTCCAACCCCGAGGAGGACACATGGGGACATCTACCAGAAACCCCAAGTGCATCGCCCGTGATCAGCCCCCACACGTCTGGGAACTTATCCCAGAAGGATGAAGTATGTCCAGAGCTGTCATTGCAGGACTGATTATCTGTAGTGGCCAAGGGCTGAAGACACCCTGTGTCATCTACAGGAGACTGGTTAAACCAGAGTGTTCCAGACAAAAGGGTAAAACATCTCTACGTGCTGATGCTGAAAGACCTCGCAGGTGTGTAGTGATGAGCAGGGCGCAGAGCGGAACATAGAACCTAACCTGGAGCCTTTGTGTCACAGAGGGGACATACTTTATATTGGCATTTGCGTAAAGAAGCCCTAACTGCACATGCAACTAAAAGTGGTTCCTGTGGGGACATGGCATGGCTGGGCCAAGGGTGGAAGAATGATTCTTCAACTATTTATCGTTTTGTTTTGACTTTTGAGTCCTGTGAATTTACTTCTTATCAAAAGAAAGTTGGCTGGCACAGCCGGTGCCCTCAGAGTACTTACAATCTGTACAGAGGTAAAAGTTATATACAAATAGCAAATGGGCAGCGTGTGAGGGAGTGACTTTAAGTTCTTAGGTATGAAAATGCAGTGCAGTAAGAGATCACTTTCAACTGGACTCATCAGAAAAGTCGGTGTAGATTTGTGGGAATCGAGCTAGTTCTTGGAGGATGCGCAGGATATAAAGTCCCAGGGGACGAGAACGGTGTAGCCAGCGTGCGACTCAGGTCGTGTGACCTGTGTTCTCCCCTTTCGTGGGAGAAACTCCTTGCCGACGCCGAGAGTGTGTCCTTGAACTCCAGCGTGATGAATACCACCTTAAATTCCTGTCCAGTCAAAGCGTTTTAATTTGCAAACCATCACTATGAAGGAATTCTGGCTCTCTGTTACCTTGAAAATCATTTGTATGTATTAATAATAACCTTCCACTTGTGTGAGTCATAAGCCTCCAGTTTGAGGAGCACTGGTGGAAGAGGAACAAAGGAACCCAGGCTGTTCTGGGGACAGTGCGTAGGTTTGGCTGTGGCAGGAGAGCGCGGTCGGGAGAAGGTAAGGCCGGGGCCTGTCCTGGGCTGCACCGAATGCCAGCAGGGAGCGTGCACCCTCTCCTGCAGGCAGCAAGCAACCGGGCAAGGTTTCAGCCAGCAAGGTCGCCGTGCAATGTGTGTTCTTTCCTTCAGGCTGGGCACACAGACAGCCAAGGGAGAACTGACCTACTGTGACCTTTTAGTTGTGCCTTTTAAGCCATGGAAATAGGGCAGTGTGCAGACTAAGAGGGGGCAAAGTGGGCCCCTGGGAATGTCCCCTGGGCAGCTTCAGTTTTCCCTCTGCCTGTGGAGTTTCCCTTCCTTCTTTGTGGATCTCTCCAAGATGGGTTTAAAAACAGATCTTTGGAAAACATCAGCTCCCTTCGGCCATGCTGGAAGGTCAGAGGCCACTCACTGTGGGCACAAGGACCTGGGATGTGGCGCTCCATGCTGTGAACGTGGGGGAAGGTGTCCCCAGGACCTCGTAGGCACAAGGGGCAGAGGTATGTGACCCGGGAGACTTCCAGGATCCACCAGTGAGAGCCGAGAGTGAACACGGAAGGCCAGCAATGCCAGGGGCACCGACTGTCCAAAAGGATCCTCTGCTCTACTATCCAAAAGGATCCTCTGCTCTAGGAATATCCCGCAGGACCTGACCCAGAGCCTTCTGTGCATTTTCAGAGAGAAATAAAGATCCCAAACCACTCCAGCAGGGAGAAGATGGCAAATGCTGAGGCCACGTTTCTTTCTGGTCCCATCCCTAAACCAGGCAGGCAGCCACCTGGCCCCGGGGACGCTGGGGCTGCCTGGGGTTCCCCCCGCCCCCCGCACATGATGGGTGGGAGACCAGGACCCCGCAGGGACCAGTCCCTACTCACCGGAGGGTCTCAACTCTGTCCTAAGAGATGGCAGCTTTTAACCCCATTCCTAGGGTGGGAGAAGTAGGCTTTTTTTCTTCTTCTTCCTTGAAAAAACAAAGCCACAAATAACCCCATTTTTTGAACCTGACTCCCCACTGGAGCAGCAGCTGATCTAGACGTCTCTGCTCTCCTGGGGACTCTGGCCTCACATCTCAGCAGTTTTCTTCCCTTTCCTCCTTATGTAACGAGCCCCTCCAGAACAGAATGGGTTTGTTGGCAGCAACAAAACAAAATCAGAAAAACCTAGCAAATTCCCTTGTTCGGATTCATCAGCGCCGTGGTCTGCAGCCTGGAGTTTCCTCCCAGGAAACGCAAGTTATTCTGCACCTGCTTGGTCTCCCCAAGGAACCAGCTGCCCAGAGGGCCTGGTGACGTGTCCTCACCCCCAGACCTTCTGAGGCCGCCCCGTGACTCCAATGTTTGTGGCCCCTACCTGGAGTATGGAGGCAAGAGCCCTCGGTACGTGGTCCTCACTGCCCCTGCCTGGGGTTGAGGGAGCTGGGCGCGAGATGTGGGGACCTGGGTTCTCATGTCCTTCTCCCGGCTCGCTTGCTGCCCGACCCTGGCATGGCAGATAATCTCCAAGAGTCCCTTGCCTCAACTGTCTTCTCTCCCTGAACGCTGAGCCTTGGACCAGATCCCATCGGCCTCTTGACCCTGAGCCTGAGCGTGGAGTGCGCCTGCTCCCTGTGTTCTGGAAGGACCCAGAGCTGTGGACACTCCCGTTCCCAAGGGGACCAATGACCACGGGTGTCTCTGAGGAGCCCCAGGCAGGCCCTCAGCTACGTCACAGGCCTCTTTTGTCTCCTGTAGTCACGACCCAGGGTGGTGGTCCAGGCTTGGCATGGTAAGAGATTGGTTGGCAGGTGAAATTGAGGCCATCTCCAGCGTTTGTCATTATTCCTTTTTAAAAAAATTAATAGACTTAGAGCAGTTTTAGGTTTACAGAACAACTGAGCAGAAGGAACAGAGGGTTCCCATATGCCCCCTCCCCACCTCCCTTAACCACAGTTTCCCCGTGATTGGGTCTTGCATTAGTGTGGTCCATTTGCTACGATCAATGAGCCTGTATTGATACGTTGTCATTAGCTAAGGTCCACGGCTCACAGTAGGTTCACTCTTGGTGTTGTGCATCTGTGGGTTTTGACAGATGAATGATGGCCTGTGTCCACCATCAGAGGATCATCAGGGTAGTGTCACCGCCCTGCACGTCCTCTGTGCTCTGCTGACACATCCTCCCTCCTTCACCCACGCCCGGCTGCTGTTATTCCCCATCGCTGTGTCCTGTGTTGCCCTGGAACTGCTCACGCCCCTGGGCCAGAATGTGGGGTGCACCCCCAAGGAGTGTATGAAGGCGTAGTGTCATCACAGTGCCGGGAGGAGGGATGGCCTGGGACAGAATTTGGGTTTGGAAGGCTTTGGGGGAGCTCTCAGGGCTGAGCCTAAACACCTCCCGTTGCAGATGGGGAAACTGAGGACTAGGGATAGGGAGTGAGTTTCCAACTGACACGGCTGGTGAGGGGCAGAAATCCAGGCCTACCTCCCAGGGGGGGCGTAGGCTCAATTCATTTTCTTTTATAACAACAGGAGCTAAGTTAGTAAAAAGGACTAAAAAATAAAATTTAAAAGAGTGCATCATATGACCATGTTGAGTGTCACTAACTGCCCTGAGAGGGATTCTGGCCCTGAATCACAGGAGGTTGTTGAGTGCTCCCAAATACCTTCACATCCTACCTGGGAGCTGCCTGGAGTGTGGCCAGCAGCCCTCGGCGGGC
>CM052437.1:181155657-181206988 GCA_028533085.1 Varecia variegata
CTAAACATCCCACCTCTGCAGAGCAGGAATGAAGAACACCAGTGGAACACGAAGCTTTACTTCTATTTGCCAGAATTTAGACAATTTGGGGTTGGAAGGGACCCGAGAAAGCTTCTCCTGAGGCCCAGAGGGGTTGAAGGCCCCTGAGGAGCAGGGAGGATGGAGCCTACGTCACAGTGCAGCCCCTCCCCTGGCTTCTGCGTGTGTCTCGGTGGGGAGCTGCCAGGGCACAGGGCACAGACTGCAGGCTGCAAACAACTGGAACGTTCCGTCTCACAGCTCCAGAGCCCAGAAGTCTGAGGTCACAGTGTCAGCAGTGACAGGTTGGTTCCCTCGGAGGCTGTGGGGCAGAATCTGTCCCAGCCCTCTCTCCACTTTCTGGTGGTTTGCTGGTGACCTGTGGTGCTCCGTGGCCGGAAGCAGCATCACCCCGATCTCTGCCCTCACCTTCATGTGGCGTTCTGCCCGCGTGCATCAGTGTCCAGAATCCCCTTTCCATAGGGACGTCAGTCACGTTGGAGTAGGGCCACCCTGCCACCCTCCTCCAGTACGACCGCATCCTAACCACTTACATGTGAAATGACCCTGTTTCCACATACGGTCACACTCATGTGTCCTGGGGGCTGGGATGTGGGCATATCTTTTGGGGGACACAATTCCACCTGTAACAGGGTGCCCTTGGAAACTTTCTAAAACTTTTTTCTTCTCTGTCTACCCTCGTCGCCTTCTGAGGCACTCAGACCACGCTCTTGGGTGTGAGTGTGCGGCTCTGGAAACAGCGCCAAGCCCTTGTCTGCGGCAGCGGAAAGGCAGCTTTGAGTGTTGGTGCACCGAGATCGAGCTGTCCTGACTCCGAGAGCGGAGCTAAAATAAATTTAATTCCAGTTCCTTCAGACCACAATAACAGCAGCCACAGCACCTTATAATTATGCAGCACTTTCTGTCCAGGAGTGCAAGCTCTTTTCAAAACAGGTATGAAATACTGTGGCTGAACTCATACCCCACACTCAGGAGTGGGTGCCGCACACACACCTCCTGTCTAGCTGCGTTTATAAAAATTCGTCCTTGCTTACTGGATAAGGAGGGGTGGCTGCACGGACAGACACACAGGACAGTGACCGTGGCCCTGCTGCAGGCTGGGACCCCCCACCCCCGGGCTCCCACCAGTGGCTCTCAGGGCAGCCCAGTGGCTAGTGCTGCTGGGTGACAGGGAGGCTCAGGGCTGTGACGAGAGAGCAGGCCGCTCACCGTGAGGAAGATCTGTCCCACAAAGGGCAGCCTTTCCACTTTCAAGAGTCGGGTACAGCTCGGGAAGGGAGGTGTCCCAGACAGGGGCTGTGACAAGTAGGATCTACAGGCACAGTTCCAGGAACCTGTCTGAGCTGCCTGCCAATGCGCCTAACCTTGGGGACTTGCAGGACCCAGGCCACGTCATACTGTCTAACTCACCCCGACCACTACGTGTCTTGTTTTTAAACCAGTGAGATCTGGTCAAAGTCAATCTCCACGACAGCCTCCCGTGTCATGAGTTTTGCCTTTGGCCAAGTGCCTTCTGCACGTTCTGTCCCTCTGCCATGACGTCTGAGCGCTGTGTGTGCCGTCTCCGCCCGAGAGACTGAGGGGCTCCCTGTCTGCCCGTCCCCGGCACCAGCCCGAGGCTGACCCTGGTCTGACGCAGCGGCACCCGCAGGCTAGTGGGTAGACAACCACGACAGGTGCCACAGAAGACGCGGTGGCTGTCCCCAGGCCAGCAGCCCTAGACGTCTTCCCTGACTCTCCCCAGCGATGCTCTAGCCCACGCTGGCAGAGCCAGGGTCAAGTCCCTTCACTCTGTCACCAAGAAAAAGGAAGGAAGCTGGACCCGATGCTGGGTCCTCTACCTCCAGCGGATCCTGGCCTCTGCCTCTTCCCAGTGAGGAGCCCTTTGCCTGTTGAGGCCGGTGAGGAGGCCGGGTCCAGGCTCCAGGCTGTCCCCAGCTGGGCCTCGACCTTCCCTCTCGCCGCTGTCCCCGCTGGGGCACAGGAGGGAGTGTGTGCTGGTCTGGAGAACTGTGGGTAGGACCCAGTCCTCTTCCCCTGGCAGCTCTCTGACTTTCAGATGTTCGGGGCCTATGACAAATTCACTCAGGACTGAGGAGAGACTCAGTAGAGTTCTTGGATCACCCCCAGTGGTGGAAACAGAATAAAGTGGATTCTCCAGGCGTTAAAGGGCCCAGCTCAGCCGGTTTGCTAAGACGCCCTAAACAAGGTCACTCGCCCGACAGCCAACGCTCACGCGGGGCTGCTGTTTGTTTGAATTCAACCTGAACCGTACGTACCCTCAGCTCAGCCCTGCCCTGGGTGTCGTGAGGGCTGTAAGACCACACCGCGGCCATGCACAGCCTTTTCACCTCGTCAGAGAGACGTCCCCACACAGGCACAGTGGGAGGACAGACAGCCGCATCTCATAAAGGTGACATTCTGCAGCTCACAGCCAGGACAGACGGTGGGTCGGGGACACCCAGCTCACCTCTGCCCTGATCAGTCACAGAAGAAAGCAAATCAGTTAGATTTTGGATTTTTAATTAAGAAGAGAAAGTTCATTTTCTTCCAATAATATCATACCAATAATATCATAATTTTTCCAAGAGACAGAGTCTCGCTCTGTGGCCCAGGCTGCAGAGCAGTGGCGTGATCATAGCTCACCGCAGCCTCAACTCCCAGGCTCAAACCACCCTCCCGCCTCGGCCTCCCGTGTAGCTGGGACCACGGGTGCAAGCCACCACGGCCAGCAACTGTGGCACAGTCTTTGAAACGGCCTTCGATTCCATACTGGCGCCAACCCTGCAGGTGACAGAGGAGGGACCCCAGCAGCGTTCCCGGAGCGTGTATCGTGCTTCGCAGCAAAAGTAGAGAAATGGTTAGTGTGGGTACAGTCCCAGTTCGTGTAGCTAAAATAAATATCTTTCCAAAGATTGAAGCCGTGTTGGGAAAGGGGCAATCATGAGGCAGAGAGAGGGAGGCAGTGGAGAGAGGGCAGAGTGTTCTAAACGCGAACCTCTAGCCTCAGCACTCTCCTCCACCTTCTTTGGCAGGAGGTGCAGTTAGAGACTAAGCTCTGACACCTGTACAATTTCCCTCTGGAGGCTAATGATCCCCTAATCACCGTTTCTGGCCGCCTTCCCTTCACCCCTGCCCTTCAGGAGCTCCCTACTGCGTGGCTTGTGCCCATGTAGGGAGGATTATTTCCTAAAGCTAATCAAGTTCCCACCCGGGCAGCAAACCCACACGACAGGGTGCTAAGGGCACGTTTCTCCCATAAAGTAGGGACCAGAGAAGGGCAGAGACCACTCCCGGGGCAGGGCTGGTGCGGAGACTCGCTGGGAGGCCTGGGCTTTGGGGGAGCACACAGCGGGGGCCGGCTGGGAAGGGCAGGAACGACTGTCCTGCCCGCTCCTCCAAGGTGGTCCCTCCATTTCTAGAAGCAACGAGGGCCACACACCAGACTCCGGCCACCCCCACGGCTGCCACACGCTCGGTGGGGTCGGCGGGGCCAGGGCATTGCACAACTCCACAAAGGGCCTGGTGTCCCTGGACTGGGCTGGCCCCTCCACACCCTGCCCAAGCAGCCTCCGGCTGTCACCCTGGTTTCCTGGACATGTCTCACCTGACCTACCGGACACGATCACCAAGGTAGCAGGTTCCTCCGGAGCCAGCTCTGTAGACTTGCAGCTGCCAGACATTAATCAGGCCATTTCCTAATCTGCCGGGAGGGAACACATTGTGCTGCAACTGTCCCCAACCCCACCCAACCAGTGCTCCCTGAACCAAAACCCACCTAGAGAACCATTGCCTTTCTTTGTAAGAATCGGAAAAGGAGTAATGTTCTCAGTCCCGAGCCAAACACAGGCTGACCAGAAGGAGGAAGGAAAATAGAAGTCAATTGACACTGGAGCGTGAGGCGGTGTGGCCTGGCACCGAGGGCAAAGTGGAATTCTCGCGCTGGTTTGCAGCACAGGAGCTGTCTGCAGCCCTGTCGTCAGCCCTGGCCCTGACCACTTTGGGCCTCAGTTTCCCCACCTAGACAATGGTGACTGTCTGTGGATCTGTTATTTCCCACTCAGCAAACTCGTAGCCAGTGCCATTAAGTACACGAGTAGTAGCACTGAGATTCCAACCGCGGTGGGCACACCCAGGTCTTACATTTTAATCTGCTGGGTGGTTGAAACAGGGAACGGGGGGCGTCGAAGGAACACTGCCTCAGGCCTCGCAGCCCCTGGGGAAGGAAGGCCTTGGCGGCCTGGTCCTGTCCGGGCTGGAGTTCTGTCCTAGCCTGAGGGGGCTGGGCCCCAACGTGTCACACTTGCAGTGTCACTGAGCTCCGGGAGTGGCCTGTCCTCCAGGGAGAACCCTCCACGGAGCCTAGCAGGGATTGGGCCGGCCAGCTGAACATGGCAGGGACTCACCTTCCCGTGACACCATGTGGCCCAAGACGCCACTGCAGAGGAAGCTGAGCAGGTGGCTCCCTGGGAGGTACACCTGTGCCCCAAGGCTTCTTGGATAATGGGGGTGGGGCTCAAGGGGGAGACTTGACTTCCTCCTATCCAGGCAAGCCGGGCCCAGCAACTAATGGGAATATGGGAATGCCAAAGAGGAGTGACCGTGCCTGTCCCCTGAATACGGGTACCAGTCCTTGTAAGCATCACATTTTCTATTACGTTTGTACTCAGAAAGGTAGACTTTAAAAAGAAGACATCGTCTACGTTATTTACTAGGGGTGGCAGACTTATCAGGCACCCCGGGAGTCATCCGTAAGGCAGCTGAGTGGCCCAGGCCCTGAGCGGAGGACAGGTGCACAGGACCCAGAAGCCAGCAACTGGCCGGCCGAGCGGCCTCCGAGACTCCCCAAAGCCCCGGCTGCCCCGGCAGCCCTGGCTGCGAAGGCCACTCCCCGGGCGCCTGTTCTGAGGCCCCAGCCCTCACAGCCCCAGCCCACAGACGCCCATGGCTCCTGCCAGCTCGCTGCAGCAGGAACAAGTCGGCATGGGATCGGGGTTCAGTGCTCT
Source organism: Varecia variegata (assembly GCA_028533085.1). Lineage (NCBI taxonomy): Eukaryota > Metazoa > Chordata > Mammalia > Primates > Lemuridae > Varecia > Varecia variegata. The sequence continues at coordinate 181,160,703 of CM052437.1, forward strand.
CTGAAGCCCAAACCTGAGTACTTGAGTCACCCGCGTGGCCCTGTGGGACACACCAGGGCTCTGGCCCCAGGCCGGGCTGCGCACCCAGACCAGGAGCCTGCCCTGCCCCCGCTGAGCGCCTGCTTCCTCGGCCACCAGATGTGAATATTCAGTTAGTTCAAGAATATAAAGTGCAGGCTACTCGCCTATAGTCCCAGCCAACAACTAGTTTAGTTGCTAAAAATGCTTGAAGCTCACTTATTAACACCCTATCTGAAAATGTCCCTCTTCAGCTGCTCTTTGACCTTCGGAATTCAGGTGGAAACAGGTCTTGAGGACAGAGAATGGGTAAACTGGGGTTCCCTTCCAGGTCCAATTCTGCCCTGGCCCTGCCTGAGGGTGCGGTTGATCCGGCTCTATCCCAGTTCACTAATCTGTGCGTCTGCGCAGGCATAGGAGCCAACACACCCGGCGTCTGAAATACACACATGCAACGTGTGCAAATGCTTTCACAGTCATGCAAACACACAGGTGTCTGTACCTGCCTGAGTGCACAGACTTCTGGTCATGAACTTATGTTTTCCAAGTCCCAGTGCACCTACAAATTTTGATGTAAACTTGTGCACAGACACGCAGTCTACACAGACAAAACTCAAAGGCCCACATGGCCAGAACCTGGAATAAAGGTGGCATCCAAAAGCAAATGGCACCCAGCAGGGGACTGTGTTTCATGTCATAATTTCCCGAAGCTGATATATGTCATACACCTCATTCTAGTTCGTGGCTTCTGCAAGGAGCTGGTAGCCTGCTATTCCTAAGGAATATGGTGTTGAAAAGTTTTTGAAGTCAGGCTGAACCATCACATGGCTATAGCTGTGGCTAAGTTTTTCAAATTTCTTGGCTTTGTTGTTTTCCCAAAAGTTTCATAAATTACGTCTCACACACACACACACACACACACACGCGCGCGCACACACATATGTGTGCACACAAACCCACAGATTTGTGGAGTGAAGCAGAAGTGATAGCTTGTTGGTGGATGTCTGCTGGCACTTCCACTCCCAGAGCAGCATATCTGAAGTGCGTGTTGGGATCTGGGACGGCACAGCCTGATCTCTGTCCACACTGGGGTGAGACCCCCTGTGTGGTGTGGATGGTTGGTCCCTCCAAACCTCATGCTGACATTCAGTCCACAGTGTTGGAGGCGGGGCCTGGAGGGAGGGGTCTGGGTCATGGGGCGGATCCCGCATGAATGGCCTGGCCCCGCCTGCCCGTGGGAAGGAGCGAGCTCTCACTGTATTAGTTCACAGACAGCCGGTTGTTTAAAGGGGGCTGGCACCCCCTCCTCCCTCTCTCGCTTCTCTCACTCCTCTCGCCATGTGACACACCTGTCCCCCTTCGCCTTCTGCCTTGACTCGAGTTCCCAGAAGCCCTCACCAGAAGCGAATGCTGGTGCCACACTCCTTGTACAGTCTGCAGAACCACGAGCCAAATAAGCCTCTTTTCTTTATAAATCACCAGCCTCAGGTTATTTTTTTTATAGCAACGGATTAACACACCTCCCAAGGAAGTTCAGGCAAGAACTTGAGACCACTCATTACCAAACAAATCAACCAAATGAATTCATTTCGCATCAGCTGACCCAAGTCAGGAAGACTTGGACCCCATTCAAAGCATCTGGACTGAAACCTGCACTCTCTTCAGTGAAGCACATTCGGAAATTCCTCATCCTCCTTACGTCTGCCACCCATGGACATCCCATGGCAGAAGGCCCCGCCGTCCTCAGAGCCAGGCCAGGGAGCATGAGGAGGAAGTTCACAGTAGCCAACGAGAGTACACAAGGGAAGGGACAGCAAGAAACCACACGGCCATGTCCCATCGGTGGCCACGGATCAGAATCACTGCGGAGCTTTTACAGAATCCAGATCCCTAGGCCTCCCCTGGGCCTCCCGACTCTCGGGCAGGGTTTGCGGAATGCAGAGTGCAGGCGGGAGGAGCACGGGAAGAAGCAAGCACCAGAGTCCGTTTCCTCCCACTCCTCCAGGCCTTTCCCGAGGATTTGGGAAGCCCTTGGGAAGCTCTCGTCTTACGCTCTGCAGGATGGAGAAAGCGCGGGCCTGGAGGTCAGGGCAGCATCCTCAGAGACCTACTGGTGACCCCAGCCAGGCCAGCACTCTCCCTGGACCTCAGCTTACTCCTCTGCAAAATGGGAAGATTGTACTAGGTTATCTGCTCTCTAACAATCCCTCCAGTTCTCAGCTTCTGCCATTCTGGGAAGTCACGTGGGCTGCAAGTCAGCGGGGCTTCCCGGAAGAGACGGAGAGGACCCGGATGAAAGGTGCGGCCGGATTTGGGGGGCAGAGATGGGAGAGAAAGGAGTAGGAAACCTTCTACCCAGGTGAGGGCGGCTATCAGAGAAGTGCTTCTCAAACTCCAAGTCCTTCTCCACGAGTGAATCAGAAACTTGTTTTAAGTTTTTGAAAAGTGAAATAGAAACAGAACAGACAGTATCGCAGTCCTGGCATACGGTAAGCCCTACAGAAGCGGAAGTTGTTATTATGGTTGTTGTTATTTCTGTGGTTGGTCACGGCCCAGAAGTTTGAAATACACTTACGTTCTGATGCTACTCAGTATCTATTTCCCACTAGAATGTAAGCTCCACGACTTAGGGATTTTTGACAGTTCTGTTGTTAACTATTTAAAGCCCCAACATCTAAAATAGTGCCTGGCACGAGGTAAATGCTCAATAAATATTGGATGCATGAATCAGCATTGTTCCATGAAAGTTTTGTCTCACTTAAATATGTGTTTGTGTGCATATATATGTATGTATGTATTTTTTTCCCCTCTTGGGCCAGACTGCTTGGGTTGAAGGTCTGGCAGGGGAACTCTGTGCCCAGTCTAGAGGTGTGTTCTTGTGCCAGGCATCAAGCTCCCCAGGACACAGGGGCAATCAGGTCTGGGGACCCTGACAACTCAGCTCACACACAAGGCACAGGGCTCGCCCCTGATCATGCCACTTTTCAGAAGCTGACGTGCCTGACCCAGTCAGCACTCTTCTCCACATGTGGGATGTGTTGCTATTTATTCTTACAGTTTATGGGGAACCGTGTGGAAGGTTTTCCATTTCTGCTAGTCTTAGGATGCTTCTTTTAAAAGCAAATTTAAGTTAAAAAATTGTACTTAGATATGATAAAAAAAATTGTGCAGGTGTGAATGCACATTGGGACTACCCCATCCCACAATGCCACCTCTGTCCCTGAGGGACACCTTAACCCAGCACACTAGAGGGAGACAGCATTTCAGACCCCGTGTGTGTATATGCACGTGTAGATATGTATCTGTGTGTGTGTGTGTGTGCATGTAGGTGGGTATGCTTCCACTTATCTTTGTAAAATGAATTCTGCTCTTATAATCACCATAGAATTCAACAAATAGCATGTTCTAATACACTTTTCCATAGCTGGATCCTAGAACGTTTCCACGACTGTTCTGTAAAACACGGTCGTATTGAGGAGGGGAATGTTCCACCAGAGCCTACAATTGGGAATGACATCCAGTTGTTTTACAAAGGGATTTGTGTTTTAATGACAGAAATGTGAGTCCCCACTTGCCTATTAAATTGTCAGCAAGATCACCAAGGCTCTTAATAACAACCATGGCACAGGGGTAAAAGGTTGGTTTGGGGCTGCTAGGTAACTGCTGGGGCCTGCAGGGGAATGCCTGGGAGGGAATAAACGGTTCTGGAACCTCCCAGTGACTCCACCAGGACCTTGCAGGAAGATTTCGGCCCTAAGTGGGGGCCCCTGGACCTCAGTGTCCCTCTGAGCACACAGCAGCATCCACACGCCAGACAGCAGCCTGTGTGGCTGAGATGCTGCTGGCAGAAATATTCCTCCCTGGCCAAGCATCCAGAGGAAGCCCTGGAGCCATTGGTCGGTTCCCTCTGGCCAAGGGGTGGGTGTCCTCAGCTGGCTGGGGCCATAGGGTCCCGCCACGGGTAAAGATGCCGGTCAGGTGAGTTGCTCTTAGCTGGCTTCTCCTCCTGCAACCAGCTCTGTCCCTTTTTTCAAGCCACGTTCTTGCAGGACAGTGGCCTCTGAGCTCTTGTTCCTCTGTCTCCCTCTCCAGAAACGTGCACCCTTGAAGCCAGAGACCCCGTGAAGCTCCCCCTTGAGGCCACACCCTGACCTTCCCGTCCCTACCCCTGTCCTGGGGCTCTGCTCATCCTCTAAAGACCTGGATCCTTTTTCTCCCAGCACGACAGTCAGCTCCCGGGTAAACCCAAGTGTCAAAGTGCCACCGTGCTCTGGGTGCTGGCCCAGCCCCGTTCCCTGCCTGGCATACAAGTCTCTCTAAATGGCTTTTTCTTCTAGACATAAAACTCTTTTCCTCTGGGGTTTCCAAACAAGAGAAGGCCACCCCTCGGAGGCTGGCACCTGCCTCGTGTAGGCAGGTGAGGCTGGCAGCTCACAGGGCTCCCAGAGCTGATGGGGCGCTTCCTCCCAGCCCCATGAACCGATGTCATGTTGAAGCTGCCACGGGAGTATTTACACGGCAGCAAGCAGCAGCACCGCAAACCAGGGCTGCTATTCCAGAGGGCTGGTCGTTAAACCTTTACCAGCAGCCCTGAAACCGTACTGCCCGGGGATTGCTCCACTCACCTCCTGGGCTGTGAAGTCAAATTGCAAAGACGAGGCTGACGAATTCAGCTTTCGTGCATGGAGCAGATGAAACCTTGGATAAATACCGCTACGGTCTGAGTGTCTGTGTCCCCTCCAAAATTCACATTGAAACTTAAGTCCTGATGTAACAGTATTCAGAGGTGGGCTGGGAGGTGATCAGGTTGTGAGGACAGGGCCCTTGAGGACTAGTGTTCTCATAAACAGGCTGGAGGGAACTGGCCAGGCCTCCTCTGGCCCTTCTGCCACATGAGGACACAGCATTCAAGGAGCTGGTTTGGAGGCAGAGACCAGGCCCTCACCAGACAGCAAACCTGCTGGCACCTTGACTTTCCAGCCTCCAGACCTGTAAGAAATAAATTTCTACTATTTATAAGTTACCCAGTCTTGGGTATTTTGTTATAGTAGGATAAATAGACTAACAAAAATGCCACACATCTTTTTACCTATCTAAAAATGAGAAAACAAAACTAAGGATAATAAAAACTTTAACAATTAAGTTCAAATTCAGTTATTAGCACACACCATCTCGTTTGATCTTCACAGCCCAGGAGGCGGGAGGCAGGTGGGAGGAGCTGCTGAGTGGCGGGCACTGGCCCAGGCCCGCCCAGGTTACCACTCCCAAGGCTCCTCTTCCCAACGTCCGCAGGGTGTTCTGAACGAAAGGGAATTACTTTAGGAAGTTTAGGAACTTGTGGTCCCAGAATTAAGGGCCACGGTGGAAACCACGAGAAGGCTGTCTGTGCTAGGGTTGAGGAACAGGCAGAGGTGCGCTGACCCGACCTGGGCACGCTGCGGGCCTCGGGACACAAGCTGCATGGGGACAGGGTTTTCTGATGAACGTTCTTTGGAGAAAATTTCTGGCTGGGGTGGGCTCTCTCCCACCCGGGGCACTCTGGCAGCACCGGCCACACCGTTTTCCTGGAACTTGGACCCTCCCTTCTGCAAGAGTGCAAGTGATGTCAGGATGACTGATGGGGAAGGTCACAGATGACTTTCCGTGCCTCAGTTTCTCGATGTCTCTATTAGTCTCTATGTCCAGAAGGACAGGAGAGGTGAAAAGAAACACAAAACCTGCCGTATTTGTTTCCTGGGGCTGCTGTAACAGTCCCACAAGTGCGGGGCTCAAAACAGCAGAAATCCATCATCTCTCACAGCTCTGGAGGCCAGAAGTTCAAGACCAAGGTGTGGGCAGGGCTGTGCTCCCTCTGAGACCTGCAGGGCAATCCTTCCCGCCTCCTCCAGCTCCTGGTGGTCGCTGGCACTCCATGGAGATCCCGGGCTTGCAGCTGCAGCTCGGCAGTCCCTGCCACCTGGCCTGCTCCCTGCGTGACTGTCTCCCCTCTTCCTGTGAGGACGCCAGTCATACCGATCACCCTACTCCAGGATAACCTCATCTTAACTAACTATATCTGCAAAGACCCTATTTTCAAATAAGGACATATTCTGGGGGTGGGACTTCCATGTATCTCTTCGAGGACAAAACTCAGCCCAGAACACTGGCTCTTGCTTGTGTGCTCCAGCCTGGGGAGCTGCTCTGCGCTCGGCCCCCGGCACTCTGCATGTCCCCCAGGGTTCTGTAGCTATGCGTGGAGAGGTGCTGCGGGGCTGCAGGTGCCCAGGCGTGGGGACCCTGGGCTCAGGAGGGCAGGGGCAGCCCCTGGGCAGGCAGCACCAGTGAGGCTGAGACCCCACATCCCCACCAACCGAGGGGCCTGAACACAGGCAGCTCAGTGTCCACAAACTGGAGAACCGGAATGAGCCTTATCCACACCGGGCACTTTTCTTCCATAAGGACCCTGGGACAGTGGGTGTAAACAGGTGGCTCTAGGATAAGTCAGGGGGTGTGGTCCCCTTACCACTAGGGTTTCTCTTAGAAAAAGCCATCAATTTGCCTGTTGATTTAGATCGGGAAGTAACTGATCGGCTAATGTGATATCACCTCATCTTAGAAAGGGAAGAAATGAACATTAAGCAGAAGAGTAACTTGTATGCTCTGGCTCAGAATAATCTCATTTGGTGGGTAGTCCTGTCACCGTGGAGGTGAGAAACTGAGGCTCAGAGAAGTCCTTGCCCCGGTTGGGTAAACCAACACCAGCTCACACTCAGCAGAGTAGTCCCGAACCTGCACTTGAACTCAGGTGTGTGGATTCCAGAACCCCTAAGTTCTCCTACACTCCTTCCCACACACCCCACCTCCACCATCCCGTGTCCAGGAAATATGTCCCCTGTGCCCCACCCACCTCCCCCCATTCCTGCCAGAGACCAGAGACCGATGCTCTCAGTGTTGGTTTGCAGTAGGCAAATCGACTCAGTTCAGTGAGTTTTAACTCAGTGTCTGCTTTAATGCCAAAGATCTAATCCCCACCCCCTGCCCTGCCCCCAGATGCTGACGGCCTTACTGAAAGCCAAGTCTGACAACACGGAATAAGACGTCCTCAATGAGCTGCCTCCATGTGACCTAGGCCAGTGACTCTCCCTCCCAGGCTGCGGCCGGCAGAGGTGTCCTGGTCCCCAGCCCGTGAACGGGAGAAGCGACCAGACCAGCTCACAGGTTCCTCTGGAGGTTCTGCCTTCTCTTGCCTGAACCTCTTTAGCTGAGAAAGGAGTCTCCTCCACCCTCACTCCCAAGACAAGGCTCACCTAATGTTCCTAACAGCCCAGTAGGGAAATACCGCAAAACAAACACACACGAGGCAAAGAAAAAAGAAACACAAGCTCATGCCAGAGTTCAGCTTGGTTATGACAATAAATTGGTGCCTCTTCCTGTGAGAGGCCAAAACCACAACTTTCCGGAACTAGAGTGAGTTTTCCTGCTGTCAAAACGCACTCGGGCATTTTGCTAAGAACGAGTTTTCCCGGTTTGAGGCTGGTGAGTGTGGGGCCTCCGGCCAACAAATCGCTCTGCTTTCGCCAAGCAGCCTCGCCTTTTCTGGAAACTTCTCGTTCCCCCCGCTGTGGGCGCCTCTGCCAATGACGGTGGCCCTTCCGGCCCTGCGTCGGGGTCCTGGGCCCGAGCACCACAGCAGGCTGGCACGGGCGAGCCGTTTTTCCTGACGCTGTTACGCGTCTGTCCAGAGTCTGCTACAAATGGAAATTTCCACGTTCCCCTGTTCAGCAAAAATCACAGGCTTTCGGTTTCGTCATCACTGTCAAGATGTTAACCATTAACCCTGACGCCCAGGGGAGCACACTCCGGCCCGGCTCCGCACGCTGGTGAGCTCTAACGGTACCAGAGGTGGACGCTTCTGGAAAGCGGGCTGGGAAGCCTTCCTTCTCACAGGTGCCCCTCCACACGTCACGTCCAAGGGCCTCAGTCTGTCTTACCACCCTCTGTGGGACGCCCATGTCCGCCCCCCGCACGCCACTGCCCCGGTGAGTCCACATGTGAGCCGGGCTTGGGGGCAGAGGAGCCCTCTGCGGGGCGGGGACTGCAAATGGGACGGGAGGCTCGTGCCTGTGTCCTTCACCCCTCCCTCCGCATGCCTAGAACAACTGCCTTGACACAAACTGTCGGAAAACACTGCTCAGTGAACGCGTGAGCGCACGGATGTGTGGAGTCCAAGCCCCCGCACAGACCTGTGCACTACGTGAGGTGCCAGGACAGACTGAGACACCGGTCGGGGGCTCCCTGGGGGCAGGAAAGGACAGAGCTCTCATGAACATGAGCTCCGTGGGGGCAGCGGGCTTGTCTGCCCTTCACTGCTGCACTCCCAGCACCGGGACCAGTGCCCGGGGCCTGGACACGGGGCAAGCACCTCGGCGTTGGTCTGGGCACGTGGGGCTTGGAGCCCCGAGAAGCCACAGAACAGGCTGAGAAGGCAGTTTGTGGGATCCAGAACTGCCCCAGGCGTACAGAGATCCCAACCCCAGATGCCCGTGGGTCCTACAGGAACACAGTCACCTGGAAGTGCTCCCGTCCTACAGAAGGACTGGAAGGAAGTCCGGCAGTGCCCCACGGCCACTGCCCAGACCCTGCACCCCACGAGAACCGGCTCAGATCTGACACACCCTCCCCGCCTTGGGGCTCGCACCTCTTGTCCATCTCACGACCCGCACGGCAGCAGTCAGGAGAGGGGACGTGCGCTCACACCCAGTGATCCTGCCCGGCCTGGCTGCAGCTCAGCGGGCTCCCCAGGACTGGCTGTTCCAGCCGGGACTCAATGTAACTTCACCCTCCAAAGGGGGACACCTGCCCCCAGAGGATTCCCAAGAGTTCCACGCCTAAACCTTGTGTCCCCAGACGCAGTACCGGGTCACTGTTTCCCGTGTCCCTCGCAGAGCCTGGCACCTGGGAGATGCTGAGGTGACAACTTTTTCTCTTACACTTTTTAAAAGTGGCTGTGACAAGGCCAGCAAGGACCCAGTGTGGGCAGGGTGCTGCCCCCCGCCCCCGCTCTGCGTCTCGGAGGAGGAGGAAGAGGCCGCGGCTGAATTAATCCCGCCAGAGCCCAGAAAAGGGACGAGGAAACGGTCGGTTTCAGCAAAGGGGGAAAAAGTCAAAATGACAGGTGTGTTTGTAAAATAATTTACATTTTTTAAACTTAGCTGTTTAAAAATGATTCTTCAATACGTATGTTCATATGATAATTTTGACAATTTTAAGTGGTGGATGGGTCAGACATTAGGCTGAACTCTGTAAGATTATAATTTTTGAGGTTAAAAAATGGCCAAATATTAGATATTCCACATGGTTTAACCTAATATTATCAACCGCTTTTCAGGGCTGAGGACACAGGGCACAGAGAGGAGAAAGGGTGGTTACCACTCGAATCCAGGCCCTCCCCACTAAGCCACAACGGCCTCCCACGGAACCTGGGACAGCGCCGGTCCGCCCTTCACTTACAGCAAGGAAAACTGGAACGCCGGCCAGGCCCGGTGGCCTGCCTGGGGACAATGGGTAATTAGCCAAGACCCCAAAGGCAAAACTCGCTCCTTTCACCCCAGCAAGCCCCCACCCTGTAACCACCACGCTGTGCCCACCCTGGGCCAGAGCACGGGCCTCTGTCCCCAACTGCTGCTGTTTATGTCTCTAAAAATCGCCTCAAAAATGAACCGCCAAGGAGTTTATACAGTATCCAGGTATCTCTACCTACACGTCTGTCTGCCCACACACACGCACACACACGTGCACACACGCATGCACACATGACCCTTCCGCACTTAAGAGCACGCGTCCCAGGTCGCTGCCTGTGAGCTATGAGGGTGCAGAGGTCCTCGGGCTCCATCAGGGCTGCATGGGAGGCCCGTGGCCCGGAGGCCTCTGCCCAGCGTGTGGCCCTCCCTGAGCACATCTGTGTGCTCCTTCTGGCAGGTCACGGACACGTGCAGGCAGATTCGGGGTCCCCAGGAGAGGAGCTGGGTGACATCCCTGAGGGCCCTGGCAGTGGGAACCCAGCCGCCCAGCACACCGACACACGGAGCCCGAGAGCTTCACGGTATTACAAGCCAGCGCGGCAAGGGCAGGCTTGAGTGACGTCGTCTCAGTGCGCACAGCTGTGCTGGGGCTGGGGCTCAAGGCACAAGGACGGGGACAGAATCAGGGTGCCCGGTCTTTGTGGCACACCTCCTGTGAGTCCCACACCCCTGCTCCGAGAGAGGGGAGAGCAAGGCAGCCACAGAGCCAAGAAGCTTGACACGATCATGGCAAAAGGAAGGACATGTAGGAGTAGGGGACAGCCCCGCCCAGCCCATGTGGCTGCAGGTTCCACACTCCAGAGCTGAGGCTGGGGGTAGCCCACCCACGCCACCATTCCCCCACATGTAACACTGTCCACGCACACCATCACCCACACACACACACCCCACCGTCCACACACACCATCACCCACACACACACACACGCACCATCACCCCCCCACACATACCATCACCCACACACACACACACACACACACACACCATCATCCATGCACACACTCCATCACCCCCACACACGCACCACCACCCACATGTACACACCCCACTGTCCACACACTCACAACACTGTCCACATAAACCACTGCCCACACACACCACTGTGGATGCTGAGATGTTCTTGCCAAGCAGAGCGACGCCAGGCAGACAGTGCACAGAAGGGAGGGCGGGGGGAGAACACGAGGGGAGCACTTGGGGGCAGAAACCAGAGGGAAAGACCTGGCCCAGAACCACGCCATGCAGCTCCTGTGGAGGGAGACCTGTTTTCCTGCTTGCTTAAGTACAAGTTATTGAGTTCCAGAAATACTTATTATACCCCATCTTTATTACCAAAAGGATGCTTGCAACGCGGGTAGATAAACTATCTTAATAGAAGGAAAAACAGGAGCAATAGCAAAAGAATGAAAGACAGGGTCCTGGGTGGGATTAATACACAAAAGCCCCCAAGTCCCATGTCCTTGCCACATACAGGCCACACGTTCTGCTCTTGGGATTTCTCCAACAAATGAAGAAAGATGATTCCTTTAAAAATTATAATGCACTCAAGTGTGCTACATGCTAAGCTTTTTATGATGTCATTTAATTCTATGACAACCTGCAGGTCGATATTCTTACTGCCATTTTCCAAATGAAGCAACTTAGGTTCAGAAACTTCAAGGAGCTTGTCCAAGGCCACCCAGTTAGTGAGAGACGCAGCAGGAGGGAAGCAGGTCCCAGAGCCCCAGCTCCTCACCGTGGCCTTTACGCGGCCGCAGTGCTCAGGAAGCCAGCACAGGTGTGGCCAGCCATGGCCTCCTGGGAGGCCTTTTCCCTTCTTCACTGCCCCCAGCTAGGATGTAGAGGGGAGTGAGATGACATCTTGCAGGGGAACAGACATGGATTTTGCGGATGGCCACCCGGGCTCATGTGTTGGCCTCGCTCCTCACCAGCTATGTCCCTTGGGCAAATGACTCATCCTACTTGAGCCTCCGTTTCCCCGATTGTAAAAATGGGGCAAACACAGGAACCTGGCAGAGGTGGTCATGGGCTCAATGACAGACATGTGGAGAGGTGGGCCTGGTGCCAGCACCCGATACAGTGCTCAGTGGGCACCCAAGTCTGAGAAACACATAGACCAGGTACACACAGCAGTGGCAACTCCACTAGAGTGTGGCTTGCCCCACGTGTGCCACACCTGTGCCATGCCTGTGCCTTGCTGGCCACTGTGGCCGCCGCCAGGAAGAGAACTGGATCAGAGGGTGGGTCTTTCAAGCCCGGTGAAACCCAGCTCTAAGGAGACAAAATAAAGGAGCAGAAGAGACACAGGGCAGGAGACAGAAGAAAGTGTGAAAGGTGGAGAGAGAAGAAACAGAAAATGGATGACAAAAGAAACTACTGGGTTGCGGCCCAAAGTCTATGTCTTTCAGCTTTATGTAAAAGGTGGTACCTTTTAGGGCTCCAAAGACACAAACCAGTGTAACTTTTGGAAGCAATATTAGAAAAAATCCTGGCCGGGCACGGTGGCTCACGCCTGTAATCCTAGCACTCTGGGAGGCCGAGGCGGGTGGATCGCTCAAGGTCAGGAGTTCGAGACCAGCCTGAGCAAGAGCCGAGACCCCGTCTCTACTAAGAATAGAAAGAAATTATCTGGCCAACTAAAATATATATACACAAAAAATTAGCTGGGCATGGTGGTGCATGCCTGTAGTCCCAGCTACTCGGGAGGCTGAGGCAGGAGGATCGCTTGAGCCCAGGAGTTTGAGGTTGCTGTGAGCTAGGCTGACGCCACGGCACTCACTCTAGCCCAGGCAACAAAGCGAGACTCTGTCTCAAAAAAAAAAAAAAAAGAAAAGAAAAAATCCTAAGACCCATCAATTCTCAATTACCTAAAGGCTGATCATTGCTGTAACAAATGCCCACTGTGGACTTAGGGGTGTGGTCAGCACACAGGGGCCACGAGACAAGTGAGTCCTGGGCCTGCCCTGGGACAAAAGAGTGGCAAACATGCAGCATCCTATGGAAGACAGTGTGAGAGATGAGAGCTGGGAAGAGTCAGTGCTTTTTGCTGGGTGACATCCAGGACCTTTTTACTCCTGCTGGCTCCCAGCTGCCAAACCACTGAGGACTGAGGTAAATGCTAGGGGACCATGGTGTGAGGGGACGGTGGTGTGGGTGGGCTATGGCCAGCCTAAGACCTGGAGTGTGGAAGCTGTGCCCAAGGTGGGCCCATCAGAACTGTAAGTACCAAAACAAAGAAAAAAAAAAAAGGCTTCAGACTAACATGACTATAACTAGCCCATAAAAATGGTTGGAAATAAACACGCTTCTCCCCTCCACGCATGTTCTCGGGTGCACGCCGCCTGCCAACACCATCTGTCTGGTTCAGCACAGCGGTGCAGTGTGTGGGCTCAGGTGCCAGACGGCTCCGCTTGATGCCTGGCTGTGCCCCCCGTGGGGTGGGCTGTGCTGTGTAGATTTTCCCGTCTGTAGGATGGGGGCTCACGTGGCTGCTGTGGAGGCGGGGAGGCGGACACCTGAGCATGCTAAAGGGGTGCTGGGTCAGGAATATCAGCTCCTGCTATGGCTGCCGCTGCTCCCCCTTTCCCTTCAAGTCTGACCTTGAATGTCATTTGAACCTCGCTGGAGCACCAGAAGGTGGGCACTACCATTCCTTCCACCTTCGATGCAATGCTGAACTGTTGTTTCCTGTGGCGAGGAAGGAACAGGTTGGAGGAGATGAAGAATAGTAAGTCTTGCTCCTCCGGCTGTTCCCTAAGGGGTCCAGTGTGCCGTGATGCGCCTCCCCCATGCTTCTTTGGGAATGAAGCACATCTTTCCTGGGCTGCTGGCAGTGCTGCTGGGAGACCACCTCTGCCTTCTGCCAGCCCCCGGTGAGGACTGCCCATGCGGAGGGAGCACCTTGCCCCAAGGTCACAGCCTTTCCCACAGACAGTGCATCTATGAACAACTGTCCCCAACCCGTACTACAATCCAGAGCAACTTCGCAGGGTGGACTGAGGCCCTGGCTGAGAACATGTGGCAGCTCAGCTCCTCCTTCCACCTCAGCCTGCTCCCTGCCCGCCCCAGGGCTGACCCCACGCTCTCCTGTGCTAACGAACATCTTGGTTAGAAGGTGGCTGAAGCTACTGGCTTCTTGTAGCTTCAAGAAATATGAGATTATTTTACATTTTTATTTATGTGTACCCTAGAACCACCTGCCATTTTCAGTACCCACATATCATAAAGATCTTTGCTCAGGGACTGGACTGGGTGGGCCTTGGTGGACAGGTGGCCCCAGAATATTTATTCTCAGGAGTCAAGGTGCTTACTCCCCAGGAGACCCCTGCTAGATGGCAAATGCCCCAAGGGGAAAAGCACAAAAACATACTAACCTGATAAGTTGATTTGCAAGAATGCCAGCTGCTCATCACCTCTCCTATACTGTAATGTGCCAGCCCAGGAAACACATTCTCCCGGGGCCTTCCCACCCGTCTTCGTGCACAGTGATCTACTGGGGTCCTGACAGGTCCATGGCAGAGGGATGTAAAGAGGCAGGCGAGACTCCAAAGGTCCTCAAGTCACCATGTTCTGCTTCTAGGTAATGCTGGGCAGGGAAGATTTTTGTTCCCACTACCGCACCTCCCAGCGGCCCCCTCTACGACTTGGCCTTCAAGCTCCTGCCATGTGGACCCAAGGCCATTTCTATGCACTTGCAGTTAAAGGCTCAATACCTTCAGCCCTGGGGGCTCACACTGGCTTTCCCTCTGGGCTCAGGGGCTTGGCCTTGGACTATCTCATTGTAAATAAGGAGACCTGCTAAACAAATTTATAAGTGTATTTAGCCAAAGCTTTACAAGGGATTAAAAAGGAATTCACATTCAAATGTACAATTAAGGAATCACTTCCCTTGAAAAGAATAAAATTATCTTAACCCGGGACCATTCCCAGAAAACCTGGGGTGGGATGGTGGCCACAGCTAAATTCTTAGAGGTGGTCCTCCCCAGGGGACACCCAACAAGGGAGGGGAAACCAACCCTTCCAGAGCAAAGATGTCTTGCTCTTTACCTGTGGCACCTCATTTTATTGCCCCCAAGTCCTGTGAGGAGGGGATTATTATCCACATTTTACAGGTGAGGAAACTGAGGCTGAGAGAGTGTCAGTAAAGTGCCCGGGAGGACACAGAAAGCCAGTGGTGGCACTAGGCTTGCAACCTTGGTCTCCAGCACCCAAACTCATCCTCCCTCCACCACAGCCACCCATTCTCCTGCTCACACACAGGATTCTGCTCTTGAGAATCTGGTACGAGTGACAGCTGGGTCCATGCCTGTCCCCCAGCAGCCCGATGCTCGTCCACCAACAGCACCTGGGGCTGCAGAGGTCCCTGGAAGTGGTGAGGCCCACGGCCTGGGCCAACAGTCCCCTCCCTCCTTGTTCCTGCTCCAAGTTTTATGTCAGTGGAAGTGCCCGACCAGTCTCCAACGCAGGACCACCGTGCCATCTAAACGGCTCCTGGCAGATTCATGGCCAATTAGCCTGAGCAAAAGGTCAAGTAACTTTCCCAGGTAGGAGATGAAAAGAAAAAACAACTAAAAATAATGTTCCTAAAATTTGTCCTTTTAAAAAATTTTTATTTATTTTTCTTTTTTTAGAGACAGGGTCTCTCTCCATTGCCCAGGCAGAAGCACAGTGGTGAGATCATAGCTCACTGCAGCCTCGAACTCCTGGGCTCAAGCGATCCTCCTGCCTCGGCCTCCAGAGTACCTGGGGCTACAGGCGTGAGCCACCACACCTGGCCAAATTTGCCCTTTTATTGAACCAATAAG
Source organism: Varecia variegata (assembly GCA_028533085.1). Taxonomy (NCBI): domain Eukaryota; kingdom Metazoa; phylum Chordata; class Mammalia; order Primates; family Lemuridae; genus Varecia; species Varecia variegata. The sequence continues at coordinate 181,176,082 of CM052437.1, forward strand.
ACATGATTTGTCTGAACATGTTCTCTTTGGGATAGGTGGCTCCCCTAAGATTTGTAAATAATCAATTTCACCTAGATTTTTCTAAATTAGTTCACAGAGTTAAACTGAGCATTTCATTCCCAAAGACTGCCACATGGTTTTCCCTCCCACTCTGCTAATTTGGCTTCTGCATTTCTTTACCATCATCATCATCAATGCTAGGGTCGGCTGTGCAGGAGGCAGCTTCCTGGGGCTGGGATGTGACAAGGTATAGACACAGGCCACCCTTAAAGGATCTATGGTTTAATTAAGGAGACAGGCTGGACACATCAAAAGAAAAACAATAAGACGCAGAAAGAGGTGGTGTAGTGGGTGCAGGGGTGTGGCTCCCAGACCCCCGGTGCAGGGAGTATTGCTGGCCACCGGCGCGGAGCTGAGGCTGCCCTCTGCAGAAGGATCTGCCTCACCTAGGTGCACATCCCCTCCCTGGGGACGGCATGGGAGCACAAAGGCCTGGCCCCCTCTCCCCAATCTGGGGCAACTCTAAAGGGCCACCCCAGTTCCAGAATGTTCCAGGGGGTCAACTGGGGCCTGTGTTGTGAGTGCTTCACAGCCCAACTCCTCCCTCTGCCCAGTCCAGCTTGCTTTCCTTCTCCACCACCGAAGGCCCAAAGCTGGAGGCACAGAATCCTTGGCTGAGAATCACCTGCAGGTGAAGGGTACGAAGATCATTCCAGGGGTAGAGCACCATTTAACGAGAACACAACCAGATACGTCCGTCTGACTTTAGCTGTATTTGATCACAGTAAATTCTCCGCCTGCGGCCACGCCTACAGAACTCTGACTTGAGCCTTTCCTGAAAACCGATGTCGCCATGTGTGGCGAAGACAGAGGAAAGCGGTGGCGGAGGACGGAGCCTGGGCCTGGGTCTGTGCTCAGCACGGCCCACAGGCCTTGTCTTGAACCAGCCCAAAACAGCACTGCTTTGGCGCGGCTTCCTGATCTCTGACAGAGAGCCACGGGCCAGGCAGATGGGACTAACCTGTGGCCATGACACTGGCCTGCCAGAGAGGGTCTCTCTCCCCCACATTCCTCCAGTGGAAACCCCGAGGTCGAAACCTTGCTCTGCCGCTGGCAGCCATGTGACTTTGGCGGTTGCTTCACCTCTCTTAACCTCCTTGCTGTACAGCGGTCCAGGAGGCAGCTTCCGTCCCCTCTGGCTCCCAGGGGCCACCACACATCCTCTGGGCCATTGCCACACCTGGCGGCATCCAGCAGGTCCAGTATGGATGTCACCTGGCCACTTTGGTTCCTTCCCTAGGCCACTTTGGTGTCACTGCCTAACATTTCCCTGTCTCTGAGCCGAGAATATTCTGTTACCTGTGCCCCAAGGTCATTTCAGAAATCTCAAAATACACTTAACAAGCAAAGCAGAGTGGTGAGGGGGACAAGGAACCTCTCTGTTCTCCGGATACTGGCTGCTCCCCAGGGCGGAATATCTCCTGGGACACTCACTCATCCTCAGCAGCAGAAACGGGAGGGTTCCGGTGACACGATCAAAAACCCAGCTTTGGAAGGACCTGGCTCCGCCGACCCTCTGTGTGCCCCTCACACCCCTCGAAAGCCACCGTCCCTGTGACAAAGTTCTGTTTCCTGCAGTCACAGAGCTCCACCCAAATGGAGACCTAGACTCCAACCCTTTTTTAATGCATATATATTACATATTCTACATATTACACAAAATATATCATTTAAATGATATATAATTTGGTACTATTAATTACACAATACACTAATGTACTGTATATGTAAGCAGATCTAGAGAGCTTAACTGACTGGTCCATCTCTGGTCCCTGGGCTCATGACCCTGCAATGTGACCTTGAGCCCTTCCCACGCTCTGTCCCTTGAGTCTGAGCCATGTGACTGGCTACAGCCAGTGGCTTGACAAGCCCTTATGCTTCAGGCTTGCCCTCTTGCTGCTGCCTGGACTGCCTGCTGGACACATGGCCCAGCCGTCTCCTTGGCCCAGCTGGCGTGGAGCCAACCAGGCAAGGGGCAGACACGTGAGCAGGCCGTCCTGGGCCCCTGCCCCGGCCGAACCTCCAGCTAACCACAGAGCTCAGTCGAGCCAGCCTGGGCCACAAACACCTCTCAGCTGACCTAGAGAACTGTGAGAAAGAATAAACGTTCATTGTTACAGGTCACTTTGTTTTGGTGTTTTGGTGTTTTGGTAGCAGCAGCAGTGAACTGACAGGGTGACAGCACGCCCGAGGCTCAGCCTTGGCGGGTTGGGGCGGGGGGGCACACCCATCCTGGTCACAGTGATGCCCTGTGCCTTGCGCCGTGCCTGGCACACCCCAGGCTTGTGGTTAATGTTGGATAACTCAGAAGAAGCCCCCCGGACACCTGACAGAGGAGCCACCAGGATTTCCTGAGTCCTGGCTTAGTGTTGATTCCAATAGCCAGTTATTTAAAAATAACAACAAAACATGAGAAAGATGAGCCAGAGAGTGAACCTATGAAAGTATGGAAGAGAGATTATTCATTTCTGAGATGTGAAGAGTAAAGAATAACCTTCAATGACCTTCATCTAAAAAGGGGCCCAAGAAAGAGTACGAAGGCCTAACCCCCTAGGGGCAGACCACCGGAAGGCAGCAGCGTTTCCATCTGCCGTGTGCCCACCACGTGCAGCACCTGTCTGGCCCGGCCATCCGTCCTGATGTGCCCGTTCGACCCCCAAACGGCCTTGGCTGTTCACGGGCATCTAGGCCAGGGCTGAGCAGAGATGCCAAAACCCAACCGAGACACAACACAGGTTTTTCCTGACAGGTAGGGCGAGAATGGCTGTGAGCCGTAGATGGCCTAAATTCCTTTTCTACGATAAGGGTCATACGACTCATAGCAGTAGTGATACCTCACTGGATTATTTAGAGACAAAAAGAGATGGCTCATACAAAAGCACACATCTGGCAAACGGCAAGTGCTCCATCAATATTAGCTAAATCTGATGACAATGTGCCACCCTGGCGGTATCTGATAATCAATAACATTGGACAGCCATCACCGCCGCAAATGCAACTCGCCATCAAGCAGAACCTGAACTGCGCAGAGGAACAGCTCTCTGAGGCGCTGACTGCACAATACGCTGAGGACGAGAATGGGGTGGAGGGAACGTGAGCTTCAAGCCCTCGACCCCAGGGCTGTCCGCATGGCTGATGCTGTGCGCAGGGGGGAGCCAGGTGGAAGGTCCAACAGACAAACAGCTGCTTGGAGCCCGCCTGCCAGTCTTCTGTAAGCTGAGCGGGTGACAGAGCAGGATCCCTCCCCACCTCTCTGCTCCCATGGCTGCAGGACGAGGAGTTTAGGTGGCTACACAGGAGGGAAGAGCAGGGCCAAGGGAGGTGCTATGGCCAGAGAGCAGCCTGGGCCTGGAGCTGCCACCCCAGCCTCCACCGCGTCCTCAGTTCTCTCCCAGCCCCCGCACTACGATGTCCAGCAGGGAGGGGGGTGATGGCAGGGAAGACCCGGATCTCGGGAGGAATGCAGCCAAGGAGCTGTGGACAGTGGAAGGCAGTGACCCCTTCCTGCGGCCTGGCCCACTCTTCAGGCCGTGCTGTGGTGACCTCCCCTCAGCGCTACCCGAACGGAGACTGCTGCCCCGGCTACGCTTAGATCAGGCTCCTGAGGCTGCCGTAACGCAGCACCACACACTGGGGGCCTAAACCAGCAGAACGTTTTCCGTCCTAGCTCTGGGGCTGCAAGTGTGAGACCAAGGCATGTTCAGGGCCATGCTGGCTCTGGAAGCTCCAGGGAGGGGTCCGTCCTTGCCTCGCCCACCTTCTGGTTGCCCCACGTTCCGTGGCCTGCGGTGGCATCGCTCCAACCTCTGCCTCTGTCTTCACAGGGCCTTCTCACCTCTGCCTGCGTGTCCCGATTTCCCTCTTCTTATAAGGACACCAGGCATTTGTATAGGGCCCACCCTAATCACCTCATCTTAATTTACATCTTAATTACATTTGCAATTCACAGGTACCGGGTGGGGGATATAAAACTTCAACATATTTTTTTGGAGAATATAATTCAACCCGTAACACTGTTCATCTTTGTACCCTCAACACCTAGCACAGGGCCTAGAAAATAGACCTCAATGAGCCGACCGTCCCTAGTCCCAGCACTAACCCTGCCGAACCGTAAACACGGTTCTTGGCAATTCTTCAGCTCTCCATTTCTTTATTTACAAATTGAAAAGTTTGTGCCCTATTTTCTAAAACTCTTCTCTCACCCTGTTGCATCCTTCCTCTCCACCTCTCCGGCACAAACGGAGGTCACTGCAGTGCTGCCCACCCCACCGGGCTCCCCCCAGCGAGGACGGGGCCTCCGCCTCGTGGACAAGAGGCTGGAGCCCTGGGGTGAGGAGAGCAAACTGGTCTTTGTTGCACATTCATCAGCAACTTCGCTGCCAGGGCAGAGTCTACCGAAACACAGAGGCCCTGGCAGGAGCCCCAAAGCCAGGGTGATCCCCGATTGGTCTGTGACAAGCCATGGGCTGGCAGACAGGGCTTCCTGTCAACAGGAAGTAAAGGATGGAGATTACATTATTTTCAAAGTAGGTAGTGGAAGAAAGAGATGAGTGAGATTCCAATTAACCACTGCAAGGCAGGGTTAAAACAAACAGTCCAGCCCGAGGTTCCTTCTTCCTCTCCGGGGAAGCACAGGCAGTTAACACGCAACCATTTCCTCAGGTCGGGTCGCAAAGGCTGTGCAGCGGGGTGGCAGGAGATCTCCCGAGCATTCCCGTGGTTGAGCCCGAGGGACACAGCTTCCCACTCAGGTGGCTCCTCTGCTCCTTTTAAAGCAAGTCACGGTTAATGGACCAAGCAAAGTCAGGACCCTGTTTCAATTCGGCAGCTCAGCACTTTATTGGCCTTTGTTTCTCTCACATCTTAAAAGACAGCAAAATTGTGCAGTTATCAAGATGGGCTGGTCCACTGTCTTGCAAGGGCCGGGAGACGGTGTTGTTGTGTGTGAGTGTGTTCACCGTGCACGTTCTGGTCGAGGGGTGGGAGGGTGGATGGAGCATCGGGGAGCCGGATTCCCACCCAGCTCTTCACGGGGTCGGTGGCTGCACTCAACAACTTAGAAGCTCCATAAAAGTAAAAAGATTCCTAGAAACAGAAAGTCCCCGGCAGTGAGCCGAATACATCAAAATGGGAGAAGTAAAAGAAAACAAATAGTCAAGAAACAGCATCATTTAAACGTACATTTATTTTTCTGAAGGTTTTAGAAGACACAAACTGATTTAAAAGTTACATAAATGAAGTCTGAGCCAACGAGGAGGCGTTAGCAAATAAAAAGTGCTTCCAAATGATTTCTTTAGTCAATCTAGTGCTCAGCACAGTCAACATTGCAAACCCTGAGTGAAGACTGATGATATAGTTTTGCTAGGCTTTACTGGAGGAAGGTGGTTTGAAGAAAACAGGCAGGGAAAGATGCTCGTGAAGCACTGAGAACCCTAAAAGTGTGTGATGTGTGAAAAGATGCAATATTTAACCCGCACACTATGTGGGCTGCTGCTTCTGTTATGCAACCTCAGTGCCAGAGCTGTCCTTTTGGTGAAATAATGATCCAGGATTTAAATATTTGCACTTGTCATTAGGCTACCCTGCAGTATTTGGGACCTCGTTTGTAGAACGATCTTGAAACTCTCCACAAACAGGTACCAGGACAGAGCAGGAGTAGGGTGAGGGGTGGTGGCTAGACAAGAGTGAAGGTGCAGACTTCACTTCCACCATAGTTACCCGTGCAGTCCACCACGGAACAGTGAAGGTGCTTTTTCTCAGTTGGGCCATCTGTAAAGTGGGGATAAGAGGATGAGACAAGGAATTCAGCGCCAGGGTGACACCCCCGCCACTGAACATGCAATTCTGCAGGTCCTGGAGCTGGGCCTGCCCTACACCACTCCCCACATGCGCTGCCTGGCACAGGTCCCTGCTCCCCCCGAGCAGTAGGGTCTTCGAGGAAGGGGAATCCCATGTCCACGCTCCAGCTGCCCGTTCCCTCCGTGGGCCCAGCAGGGGACTGTGCCCAGCCCCTGCTCGGGGGGCCATCTGGTCAGCCATCTCACAGCCAGGACGAGGGCTTTGCCATAAATAACCCCTGGGGCCACAGGACAGTTCTGGGGGCTCCCTCACCAAGGAGCCTGGCTACCGAAGGCCCTGATGTCATGCTTTGGGCCCTATAAGAGATTGTGCTCAGGGCATCCAAGAGCCACTGAAAGGCTGAGTCAAGAAACCTTCCAGTGGGGCCTGTCAGTCCCCCACACCCCCGGCTACTCTGGCTGGAGGCCGATCTAGGTGTTCATCGTTATTTGGAAGCCAGAAATATCCTGCCTTTGTTGAACAGCCAGTAGCCAAGGCTATGTCTTCACAGCAACAGCTGAGAAAATGCAGACAGATAGGGAGATGATGGACAGACAGACAGAAGGAATAATGCATGGGGGCAGAAGGAATGGATGGGTTTTACACCAGCGAAGCTGGAAGCCAATTGTCTTTAAACCCCAGCAGGCGTAAGAGTCACCTGGAGAACTTAACGGAAACGCAGACGCTTGGGTCCCACCCTTAGAGGTTCTGACTCAGTAGGTCTGCTGAGAGTCAGGATTTCACATTTTAAACAAATACTGGGTGGTTCTACTTAAGCTGGTCCAGGAACCACACTTTGAAAAACACTGCCCTAAACCTTAACCCAACAAATCTTGCTCAGGGTGGCACAACTTGACCAAGGTTAAGGTTAAAGGCCAAGGTCAAGGTCAAAGCTGACACCTCCATTTTCCCGTGGCCAAGATTTTAATCCAGGGTGTTTCAGTGGTGTGAGGGTAGAGCGTACTGTCCTCGATGGCTCCTCCAGGCCCTGGGGCAGGACGTAGCTCCTGGGGTGCCGTAGCGCGGCTCATCTGGCTGGACAGAGGCTGCCAGGCAGAAGGGGGTGCGAAGTTCCCAGGTCCATCATTGGCACAGAGGGTGCCAGGCCTCAGGCAGCGTGAGGCTTCCCTCAAGGCTACGCAGCAGAAGGCATCATGAGCCACGGGCCCGCCCGAGTCGTGCCTGCGCAACCTTCTGTGACTGGCCAGCTGCTTCTTGGCCCTATTTTTAGCCTGTCTCCCATGACTGTGAAGGTTTCTGGAGCACCTCTCCCAAGGAGGCCGGGCACGTGCTCCCTCTGTCAGAAAAGCCCTGCTCGGCAGGTAACAGCCAAGCTCCCCCCGCCTGCCTCAGTGTCCCCACAGGCTCTGGCCTGGGGTCCTTCTCGCCAAAGCTCTCCCTCCGCTGAGCCTCCGTGATGCTCTGTCCCTGACTGGTAAACCCATGATATGCCAGCCAACAGTCGCTGATTAAAGTACGTGGATTTCAGCGTTAATAGCAATGCTGTTCTTTCTTAGACAAAAAGGAGAAAGAACATGCTTGTCCCCAAAGTTCTGGCAGAATGCCACTCACAGCTACACTTCCACTGAATCATCTTCTAAAACCATTCCCACCACCTCTGTTATCATCCCTGCTCTACATGAGGCACGGAGGCTCAGAGCAGAGCTAAGGCTGGATGCCAACAGGCCACTTATTTATTTATTTTTGAGACAGAGTCTCTCTGTGTCACCCCGGGTAGAGTACAATGGTGTCATCATAGCTCACTGCAACCTCGAACTCCTGGGCTCAAACCATCTTTCTGCAAGTAGCTGGGACTACAGGTGTGCACCACTACACCTGGCTAATTTTTTCTATTTTTTGTTGAGATGGGGTCTCATTCTTGCTCAGGCTGGTCGAACTCTTGACCTCGAGCGATCTTCCCGCCTCGGCCTCCCAGAGAGCTAGGACTACAGGCATGAGCCACTGTGCCTGGCCTCACTCACTACTTTTAAAGGCCGGTGTAACCTCAGGAAGGAATCTGCTCTCAGTTTTTCCTCGTCCTCTCCTTTGGGTCCTCCCTTCTCCTCCAACAGGTGCCCACAGTATGTCCACTGCCTGAGAAAGAGGCTGAAATCAACCGAGGCCACATCCTCGATAGGCCCAGGGCCATCTTCCCTTCCCTAGGAAGGGAAAATTCACTTTATAGATTACTTGGTACTTCTGGGTCTCCATCACCTGCTACTACCCATCGACCCAAGGGTGTCCCCTAAAACGGATTCCCCCTTTCTAGCGCCCTGAGACCCACAGGGGCTACTGGCAGGAAGCGGGGAAGACAGTTAAAGATACTCAGAGCCCGAGAGAAGGAGTCGGCAGTGATTCCCCCCCCCAACACACACACACACACACACACACACACACACACACACACAGGGCTACAGTTCTGCTTATGCACTAGATACAGGTGCAGGCTGATGTCCTGAAAGAAACTCGATCCAATTCAACAAAGAGACAAGCTGCTTGGACCCTAGGGATGCCAGGAGGCCTCATCACCCCCAACACTGCTGGATGCCACCAAATGATCCCACTCACAGGACTGCCAGAGCCACAGTGTTTTTCAGGAGCATTTCCTTAGAATCCAAAACATCCTAGGAAACGGCATTCCCTGGACACCGCGAACCTCTGATGTGGGCGGATGGATGTGCTGCCCCAGCTCTGCCACGCCAGGGCTCCGACTGGGCCCACCGTTTCCCCCCAAACCAGCCCCTTACACCAGATATCTCCAGATCAGTTCCTGTCAGCTCACTCCATGTCTCCCTGCTGTGAACTGGACACGGAGGCTCAACACCCTTCCTTCTTGTGTCCCGTATCTGCCTTCTCCGCTTTTCTCTCGTCACCGCAGTTCAGGCCCTAGACCCTCATCCCTGGAATTTTTCCAAAGCATCTGAGTTGGCTCCCCCCACACAAGCCGTCTTCCCATCACTCCGCTTTGCACACCTGCCCAGGTGCGTTCTCAGGAAGCGTTTTCATCACCTTTAATGGCTTCTTAGTTCAGGTCCCCGCCCCTCCCAAAAAACGAAGCCCAGACAAGGACTTAGGTTCAGCACCTCATCCCAGGGAGTTCCAGTGAGAGAATGGGGAAAGTGAGGCAGGAACTGGCCAGGAAAGCCAGGAAGGGACATTAATCAGTGGGCCACCACTGTGGGCAATAAGGGCTCAACCCTGCGAGGGACCCCAAGTCACCCTGCAGAGCCCATGTCAGAACTGCCCTGCCAAGGAATGGGGAGGCTGGGCTACCCCGCCAAGTACACCCCTCCTGGGGTGAGGGCTGCCCTGGGGGACACAATCCAGCACTTCCATGTGTCCCTGCACTAGGCTGGGCAAGCTGCCATGGTCTGAGAGGGTTCCTCTGGGCAGAGAGAAAGACACAGTGAGAAGCTGTCCACCAAGGCTGCAGGTTGGCTCAGGCTGGGCCCTGGCCTTCAAGGACAGGCCAGCAACGGTGTCCACTACAGCTTCTCCCTGCCTGTGGAAGGAAGTCCTCAGGCCCTGAGCCTGGCCATCAAGGCAGGCTTGCCAGGGTAGACACAGAACACACAGTTCAACTGGGATTTCACATAAACAATGATCATTTTTAGTATAAGTATATCCCAAATATTGCATGGGACATATTTGTGCTAAAAATTATTTGTTGTTTACCTAGAATTCAAACTTAACTGAGCATCCTGTATTTTTATTACTACATCTGGCAACCCTGCTTCAGGGGCCTGCTCCTCCGGTCCTCAAACCCCTTACTCCATGAGAAGCAGCTCTTCACTGTACCTGGGAGCAGCTGTCCAAGCCCCTGACTCTGTGGGGCCGCAGGGTGCTCAAGCCTGTTCCCTGCTGGGAGCAGCATCGCCACTGCTCCCACACATCTCTCCTGCCTACCATGTCTGGGTCCAAAGTCTCTCTGAACACATCACTCCCTTCTCTCGCCTCTAAAAGCAGGTGCCGCCTGCACTGGTCATCCTATGACCAGGGTCACTTGCTAACATTTGTCTGAAAGCCTTATTTTTCCAGCTCGGTTGTAACTCTCACCTAGCCTAGCACAATGATCAACAGGTAATTACTATTTGGCAGATAAGGGACCCCTTGGTCCCACCAGCAACAGCAAACCCTGTGAGGACTTAGACTGAGTCCCTCTCCTCCACCCACCCCACACCAGATCTCACCACAACCAGAGCGCTGGGCACACGGGCACACTCGGGTGGCAGCTGTGGAACAATCGAATGAACACTACTTGGTAAGGGCTGGATCACACCAAGAATGCTGTAAAAAGCTGCCAAAGTCACCACTAGCAGCAAGAAGGGTGGTCCGAGTATCCCAACTATTACATGGTTTTTCAGTGTTCACAGCCTGGACTCTCAATCCTTTTTCCGGTTTGGGATTTTGTCTTCCACCGCCACTGGCACCGCCCCCGCGAGCACGCCCACACACGCAACGCTTGGGACCGGCCTCACCATTTGGCCTCAACACAAAATGGCCTGTCCACAGGACAATGCCCTGTTCGTTTTATTCTCTCTCTCTCTGTGTCTCTATTTTTTAAATCAGATGCTCTGGTGCATGTGTAATAGCCATACATCTATACAACATTTTAAATTTGTAAAGACCTTCCCATGAATTATTTTAAACATCCCTGTAAAGCAGGCAAAATGGGTATTATTTTCTACACCTGACAAATGGGACAGCTGAGTGGTTAAATGGCTCGCTTCAGTGACCACTGTCAAAAAGAGATGTGCAGTAGCACTGTCTAACTTTTAACTTAACAAATATGGTTTTAAAATGTCTTACATGAGAGATATAAACAGGAATATTTCGTTTCCAAATAGAATGCTTATTATTGCATGTTTGGCCATCACGATGGTGGCCACACAACAGCCAGGGGTCCAGTCACCTGCCCCGGAGCTCCCCAGGCCACGAAGAGCTGGCCCAGGTGCCACTTCGGGCTACTCCCCAGCAGGTGTCTGGGGCTCACCCCCTGGACTCTACCTTGTCATCCAAATGTTACACGCATGTGCACCTGGTGGGGAAACCTAAAAGGAAGAGCCGCACTCAGCAAACAGCAGGAAAGCGCCCCTGCGGGATTCACGGTGGAAAGTTAGCGGCCAGGCACCGCCATCCCAGCTGTCGGGCGGGATTAGCTTTAATGAGGTGTCCAGGCAGCCCTGGGAGGAGGGTGGACTCACTGCGCACTCCCATGCTGCCCCAAGACCGCCATCCGGGACAGAGAACAAAATAACATTCTCCGCGGAGCCCGCGTGTGTGTGTGTGTGTGTGTGTGTGTGTGTACAAACATTTACTTGGTGGGTTGAGGCGGAGGGTGTGACCCAGCTCGGGGCTCCCTTCGGGCAGAGGTCCTACCACCCGACCTAAGAGGAGGCGAGGACAAGCGGAGGACAAGCGACTGGGGGCTACCTGGACGGGCCACCAGAAGGGAGGGCGCACGACCCGGCCCGCCGCTCTCTCTGGACAAAGTCAAGCCGCAGACCCACCGAAGTCGCCAAAGTCCAGTGCATGCTGCCGCGTGGTCGGGGCTGAAGTCCGCGCAGCCCTGCACGGGTTAGGGAACCCCCAGCCCCCAAATACTACTGCGGCCCGAAATACGGCCCCGGGGGCGGGCGAAAGGAACGGCTGCAGAGGAACCCCATCCCGGGCCCAGAAACACCCCGAGGGAAATGGGGGTGGGGAGGTGCGCTTGAGGGAGCAGCTACACAGCCCCCCACACTGCTGCTGCCCCCACCTACCGCCCCTCCCCTCTGTCCCCTGCAGCCGCGCTGGGGCTCCACCTCCCCGGAGCGCAGTCCACACCATCCTTTTTCAGCAAAACAACACAGCGCGCCGCCCCCAGCACCCGCACCCGGCGGGATCCCGGGCCACGCCCAGCCGCCCATCGGCCGCGCCCGGTGCGGAGGACGCCCCGCGCCCCCTCGCGTCCGCATCTGCCCGGCCCCCGCCCCGCACGTCCCCGAGCCCCCGCGCACGCTGCTGGGGAGCGAGATCGAGCCCCGGCTCGGCGGCCAGGCTCCGGCCTGCCCCTCCAGCCGCCCGAGCCGCCGAAGTGACAGGAGGGGCACGCACGGCGCGCGGGGCGTCCCCGTTAACCGCTTCGGCTCCGGGGCCGGAGCGCCGCGAGGGCCGGAGCCGGGACGGCGGGGCTGGGACTCACCGGAATGTGCACTCGCAGCGAACGCCTCTTCTGGCTGGGATTTTTCTTGCCGCCGTTCCCGCCGGGGCTGGAAACATCTTTCTTCTTCTTGGTGTCCATGGCCGCGCTTCCCATAACTCTAAGCAGAAGTTAATTCCGGGTGACTCGTCCCTGGGATTCGGTCCTCGCCTTCCGTCCCCAGCCGCTGCTGTCGGACTGGAGCCGCGCGCTCTGTGTTACTGTCCTTCTCCCTGAAGACACTCGTGGGCACTTCCGCGGGCGGGAGGGTGGAGCAGGTAGCTCGAGTCCGCGCGCCCCTACGGAGTCACCCGATGCGGACTCCGCCAGCGCCGCTCCGGGTCTGCGCTCGCCCGGTTACGCGTGGCCGAGGTCTCCTGCTGGGTGACAAAGTTTTCTTCCTTTTGCAAAGCGAAGCAACATTTCCACGCTCTCGGCTCCTCCCACAGATTCCCAGAGATAATCTGCAAGGCAGGTGCAATTAAAACCCGTAATTCGGAGAACCTGCCTCCGATGCCTGTGGCCGAGTGGAGCCTCGGCGACAGCGGGACCGTTCGTACATAAATATAATCCTCGGCCGCAGAATAAACCAGCCTGGAGCCGGGAACGAGGTCCGTCCTCCTTTCGGGGCGAGGAGGCGGGGGGAAGAGGAGGCGCAAGGCGAGCAACTCTTCGCAATTGGGCTGTCGCCGGCCGCGAGCACACGCTCTGGCGGCGGCTGGCTGCCCTGCGGGAAGGGGGCGCCGGGAGCCCCGCGGGCCGAGCCGGGCAGTGCGCCCTCTCCTCGCCCCCCGCCGCGCTGCGGCCTGGGGGGACGGCGAGGGGCCCGTGAGGGGCCGGGCCTGGCACCGACGCAGGCTCGCGGGGCGCCGCGCGCTGGAAGGCGGCGCGCCTGGAACAGGAAGTGCGCGGCGTGCGGCGCGGCGGGCCCGCTCCCCGCCAACAACGCCGCCCGGGTCGCCGCGCACTGCCCGCTGCGGCCGCGCCGGGGCTGCGCTCGCTCGGAGCGGCTTTCTAATCCACGTCGTGGCCCACTGTCCGTTCGTGCCCGACCCCCTAAACACGCACACGCACCCCGCCCGCCGCAGACCCGGCGGCGGTGGAAATCCCGGTTTCGGTGGGCTGCTCGGTGGCCAGCACGTGCTTCGCAGGACATCGTGGCCGGGGGCGGGGGTGGGGGGTTCCGCCCCGCCCAGAGAGCGGTCTGTGGCGGTGGGTGAGTGCGGGCTTTTCACCTACCCCCCGCCCCCAAATCTGGCTTTTTTCAGGTTCATCATGAGTTGCGCAGTGGATCCGCGGTAAGTGCGTGTCCCCACGCTGCGGAGCACTCAGGGTACCTAAGACTGCGGAGAGACCTGGGTGAAGGAGAGGGCCCGAAAACCCGAGCGAGGGCGCCACGTGCTGCCGAGGCACTTTTGAGCCACCAGTACTGGATCTGGCACCGCCCCGTGTCCGGGGCCTCTAGGGGGTTGCGGGGAGGGAGGCCGTGTGGCCCCACCCCCCATGCTTCCGGTGATGGCCTCACCTTGGCACCTGGGTTGGAAGTAGGGTGAGTGCTGGGTCCGGGGTTGCTTGCCCTCCTGCTCTAGTTTCTGAGGATGTGGTGACCCCAGAGGCCACCTAAGCTACCGGAATGATGAGTCAGCTCAGCTGCTGCTGTAATCAGTAAAGCAGGGAGGGCACCGCACAAAGAACACGACTGGGTCGCTTTGGAGACTGGGTCGCTTTGGAGACACGGCGGGGTGGGGGGGGACCAATGGGGAGATGGCCTTAACTCCTCTTCAGGTGTGTGCTCAGGCCCCGTTCTCTTCTTAGGAGGCGTGGTTAGCCCACTGTAGGGAACATTCCCCTGGGAAAGCGCATGCCTCCCTCCGCCCCCCAGAAGAGAGAAGCAATCCTGTTTCAGCCATCTTTCCCTGTCCCTTCTCCGGCCCACGTTCCAGCAGCTTGTGCAAAATCCCTGCAGTTCGGTGGTTCCTTGGTTCACAGGCTGGGTTAATATTTTTCCTCCTCCGTCTCCCCTGCTCTCTAATCCAGAACCAAGCCAGACTGGACAGTCTCCCAGTCCCAGAGCCGTGCCTGGCAGGGGCAGATGCTCTGGGGGACCCTGTCTGGGTCCAATAACCAAGTAGCCATCCTGGCCCCACAGGTGTGGGATTTCTTGGTCTTTCCTGGCTGGCTTCTAGTTAGAGGATTTATTCCACACCATGTTCAAAACGCTGGTGAGAAAGAGAGAAAGGTAGGCCTTTAGCCTATGTCATATAAGTTTAAAGGATGAAGGAAGCCCACTCTCACCCACTAAAAATTACTCCCCATTGTTATTTGTGTCATTTCTTTAGCTTACAATTTTAATTCTTGTCAAAATGATGATTTACCAGGGTGCATAAATCACTCCATTTGATGAGAACTGGCTTTGAAAGGAGAGAGGAGGTCAGAGGGGAGCAAGGTGGTGGGCGGGGCAGGAGGTCTGGGCAGGGTCCTCGGGGGAGAGGTCAGGAGGGGGCCACAGTGTTACTTCTCATACTAAATGTTTGCTCTATGGGGCAGTTTTTAGCAATTGTTATAATGTGTGCTTTTATCAATAGATTTGCATAAATATGTAAAATCATTCATCAATAAATTAAATTTGTTCTGAGTTCATTTTATTGCAGTGCAGACTTTAGTGCCTTCCAAATTAAACATTTTATTGTATTGCCTGCATTTTAAGAAGCTTTTAAATTTTTTGGCCCTTGTGATGAGCTATAGAGATAGACATATATTTTTGTCTGCACTTCCTGGCCCATAACTCCCATAGCCCTTGTTACACTGTTTTGTTATAACGTTGCGGTGCTTTAGGCCTCAAAAGAGGCCTCAGAAAACAGAATCTCTCTCCCTGACCTTCCCCTGCCCTCCTTTCACCAACCCAAGACAAGACTCTGTTCTTCCCCTGCTTTTCTGACTGTGGATCATAAGACCCTCAGAGCAGAAGGGGTCCTGCCCCAGACCTAGGAGGAAGGAACACTGCGGAGAGGCCAAGAAGAGTCTGATCAGAAAGGCCTGCTGGGTGTCCCCACTCAGCCTATTAGTGTTAGATCACACCCTTTTCATCCTGTCACCTTTCTACTCAGTGGCCAATCATGCCTGTCCAGGGAAGTCCCTATAGATAGCCCAAAGGACAGAATTCAGGAAGCTTCCGGATAGCCAAACACGTGGAGGTTCCTGGGGGTGGCGCCTCCCTTCCCCCTGTACATCTCTTAACTGGTTAACGTAAGTTTCCCCGAGTTCTGTGAGCTGCTCTAGCAAATTAATGGAATCCAAAGACGGGGGATGCAGAAACCCCAATTTATAGCCAGTTGGTGAGAAGGCATCAGAGGCCCCGACTTGTGACTGGCGTCTGCAGTGGAGGGAACATCTTGGGGACTGAGCCCTCAACCTGTGGGATCGGACGCTATCTCCAGGTAGATAGTCATAATTAGCTAGTCAGAATTGGAGGACACCCCACTGGTGTCCACTGCAGAACTGATTGCTTGCCTGGTATCGGGGAGAAACCCAGCTCCTTTGGTCACGGAAGTGTTCTGTGTTGATGATTGTTGTAGGTGTGAGAGCAGAGGAAAAACAATCAGAGTCCTGTATGTTAATGTTTCTGGAATCTGGGTGATTCTTATGGATGATGTCAGAAGAAACTTACTAGCCATTTTTTCCTCTAAAATGATATTAATAAATTGATCATGTATTTTCTGATCAGTGGAGTCTTAGAATGGAGGGAACATAGTAATTGTCTTGCTTTGGGGCACTTTCTGAAACCCCCCATCTTCCCCTCCACCTTGGCAAGCACATCGGTATTTTAGCCAGTAGCTAAGTGTGGCGTGCCCAGGCAATGTTGCCCATGCGATGACCCCTGACATCCTTTGTTTCTGAATGCCTACCTCTGACCTCCTTCTCAAAACAAGTGCAATAAGATCTGTGCTGAACAAAATATCAAAAATTTAACTAAAGATAGTACGGCACTGTTACTGATCCTGTCTTCATGTAAAATTCTCGTTTTTTGAAAAATACTGCAGTAAAATGTTATTTCCCTTGATGTCCTGAGTTTGGGTACCCCCTTAAATTTTGTGTCCAAGGCCAGCACCGCATTCCCCCTCACCTGCTGATGGCAGGATGAGAAAGAACCTGACCAGGACCGCAGGCCAAGGTGGGGACCACTTCAAATACCCCGGGAGGAATGCTTGAGCCCAACCCGATGCTGCCACTCACAAGCCATGTGAACATGGGCAAGTTACTCAGTTTCCCCATCTGTAGGAGAAACAGGATGGTCTTTACAATATTTCTAAGCCCTCTTTAATGGGGGCTCGTGTTTTACCCTGATTGCATTTTGTATGTCTTTATCATTTTATTGCTCTAGTTATTTTCTGTTGAATTTTACAATAGAGTCATTCCACAGTGAATTGGAATTTAAAAACAACCAACCAAAAAACCACCCCAGGTCCTTCACTGCAGATGGTTTGGGACAGAGCTGCTCAGGGGAACAGGGCATATCGAACATGCTTCCCATTTGACATAACCTAATTTTCCAAACTCACTTGTCCTCCCACCCCACCCTTGCTTTTTTTTTCATTTTGTCTATTATCCCATATAAATGAAAATGACTTTAGAAACCATGAGTCATCTTTGTAGAGTATTGAGAACTTAGAAAGTCTTGGAATTGGGGTGTCCTTACGGGTTTGAAGTCCGCATTTACTCTGGGCTCTCAGAATGTTGTGGTTAGAAGGAGCCTTGGTGATTGGAACGGGATATCTGTGTCTGATGAGTTCCCATACTCGGTGACAGTGGATTCCACATGAAAAAGAAGAAAGGAATTAAATTTTTGATCAGTGACATGCCAAGCCCCATGTTAGTTACTTCACATTAATTATCTCACCTAATTTCTATGAAAATCCCCTATAAGAACTTCCATATCCACTTTACATTTGGGAGAAATGGGAACCTAGTTGCTAGAGAGTGCTGTGACATCCAGCCCACTCTGTCCATTGGTCTTAACTGGCTGTGGAATTCTGGAAAATCATAAAACCTGTGGCCCCTCCTCTTTTAAAATCTTTGCTCAACACTGACAATACTCTGACCTTGGACACACTACAGAACCTCTTAGCTGCCTTGGTCTCTTTGCCTGTGACCCAGAGTTGGCGAGAGCAATGGCCTGTATATTCAGGAAACCAGTGACTCAGTTCTGTGGAAAAGCAATTCTTGGAAAAACTAAACAACAAGGTCTGGACTCAGACTTTCTGCAAATGCTTTGATAACTCGTTGAATACCAAGAAGAGGGGTGTTATCTCATCATGAAAACCAGGGCAAAGAGTCACATTCCAGCTTTTATTTCCTTTAAGCTTGGACAATGATTGTGTAATCTGTGATAGTTTCTGCTCCCTAGTTCAGATGGCGCCATTAATATTGATCCATGCAGAGAGGTGGAGGCAGGGGCCTGGGACCAGTAGGAATGCTGCTTTGGGACAGCACATCTCCTAACTGCCCCTTTCCAGGTCTGTTTCGATTTTCCAGGGCACCTGTGCCAGCCACCTCCCTTATGTGTGTCTAAGGCCGCCCTTCATCCATAATGCCAGGTAGCCATAAGGCATTCCTGATCGAGAAACCCAAGAAGCACATTAAGGTAAAGGTGAACTCTGTAGCATGTTCTCCCGAGCGACAGACGTGCTGTGCGTGTCTTCTCTCCAGAGAATAGCTGGTGTCTTAACCAGCTCTGCCAAGCGCACAGTCAGCAGTTCCACAGAATGACAGATTCGGCGCGCAGGGTGCGTGTGACACGAGCTCTGTGCCGTGGGGAGGTACCTGTGTGTGAAAAAAAGGAATAGATAATCCCAGCAGTGATGCCCCCTTCCTGACTGAGGGTGGTAGTCACGGAAACAGCATTAGTTGGGGATGAAGTCTTTGGTTCTGCCAATGCTGCCTGCATAATTGTTTTACAGAGTGTCCCCTGTGACTTTTGTCCTAGTGATCTAGCCTTACCTCCCATTGGGGTGGAAGGTTTGGGTTGCAGAATTTGACTAAAGGTCTGTGTGTGTTGGTTCTTGACTTAGTTATTATCTCTTAACATGCAATAAACATACCAATCAACCTTGAGAAGTTTTGAATACCATTATTGACTGAGTGTGGCTCTTGACTGATTTCTGCCCTGTCACTCATCTATTGGTACATGATTAAATAATGCAAATTAATTGTAATAATTTCCTGAGCAAATAATATTACTTCGGGAATTATACTGGCCCGCAGACCCTAAGTTATGGTCAGTTACAAATCTGTACAGGTCTGTCTGAAGCTCTGGCTGCCAGCGCCACTGACACCATCCATTCAGGTGACTTGCAGCTGGTATCCAGGCCTGACCCTGGCATGCCAGTTGTGGCTTTTCAACGAGACTCTAGAAAAAATCTATTTGCCTGCTATGCCCTTGAGATTGGCAACATTTGGGGAGCAAAGTGCTGGCTCAGGATCTGGATCTTCAGGTGCGTCTAGGTGTAGGCCTGTTGACCCCCAACCCCCACTGGAGAGGCACAGCGACATCCTGACTCTCAGAGGAAGCTGTGTTCCCCACCCCCCCGAAGGGCCCAACCAAACCCTTAGTTAGACCCATGCAAGACCCTGCCAGAATCAATCTCTGTCCTTGTACCCTAGCACTTTATACCATAATCAATAAATGCCTATTTGGTACACAAAGCCCACAAAGATGCTTAGCATGCAGGGCAGCTCTCAAGGACATAGTGGCTTTTGACAACTGTCCTTGGGCCATGTGGGTCAAAAGGTGTTTTTTAAGATGTTCCTAAATATAGCTCCTAAGAATTGGGTGAAGAGAGATGGGGAGAGACTCTCCAAGTAGGCCTCGGTACCATGGCTGGCATAAGGCTCCTTTAGATCATGGCAGTGCACACTCCCCAATAGCACCCTTGTGCAAAAGGCTGTGCCTTTTGTTTCCTCCACCCCCACTCGTTGCAGCGTTTTACCCTGTAGGTCAAAAAATAAAGCATAATTACAAAGTTCATTGTCCTTTGACCTGCACAAGAGAACATTTTCCTGTCATTGCAGAGCTTATTCGGCCATGACCCAAGGGGTTCCCGACATCTCACAGGGATGGATGCAGAAGTTTCTTTGGGTAACCGGAGGATATTCGTGTGCAAGGAAGGGCTGGGCGGGGCTCCCTGCCGACACACAGCATTTGCCAAAGACTCCCAGGGCTCAACTGTGGCCAACGCTGAGGCTGGCAAATTTGTCCACAGCTCTCAGAGTTAGGGTGCAAGGAGAACAGCTATTTCTCGTGGAACTTTAAGGAGAGTCTGCCTCGATAGGACCTCCTCGTTCCAAGTTCCAAGTCTATTCTTAGTCTTTGCAGGTTTAAACTGTTGTGAATCGTTCACCAAGATGTTCATGGCTACGTCTCTAGAGGATTGTGTCGTTGGAACCAATCCCTCGGGGAGACTGGCTTATCAGTCAGTATGCAGATGTGCTCATTCGTGTGGGGGGTGTACTTTTGTATGGCTGTTTGTCTCTGTGCCCAGATCCAGTCTCTGTCCCACCCTGCTCTGTACTGCTGGGAACTACAGTACCAGGATCTTTTGCCCACTGGTGTCTAGCCAGGCTTGGCCAACGGCAGAGAGTGGGATGGTGGGGGGTGGCAGGGTTGGAGGACAGGACCAGGGGATGTCTTCTGCTCTTGTTTGGCCTTGGGCAGCATCGTGGGCAGCATGTCCTTCCTCCAAGGCCCTCACCCCACTAGCCAGACCCTCCGTCAGTGGGCCCAGCTTCTGCTGGGCAGCCCTGACCCTGGCTCTAGAGTCAATGTGGGTAGCTGGGGAAGAGGATTCTACAAGAGGGAAGTGGGAGCGTGGGATGTTGGAAGTTCAGTGCGAAGGAGAGTGGTAGGAAGTAATGTTTCAGATGGTAAGGGCTTTGGCATTTATCTGAGTGAGATGTGACAATGTTGGGGCATGTCAACTAGGAGAATGACACGATCTGGTTTAAGTTTTCAAAGGATCGGCCTGGCCGCTAGGTAGAGAACAAGTTGTCTAGGCGACAAGGAAGGAACCGCTGAGCACAGTGAGTGGCTGTCACTATCGTCCAAGCAAGAGTCAAGAGAGGCTCAGAACAGGACAGGAGAGGCAGGGTGGCCAGAAGTGGTTGTTTCTGGATCTGTTTTCAAGACAGAATCCCCAGAATTTGTTGATAGATTGGACGTGGGATCAGAGAGAAAGAAAAAGTGACATTTGGCTGCAAAGTTTTTGGCCCAAGCAACTGGAGTGACCCCATTTACCAGAGTGGCAGAAACAAAGAGGGCTGGGGATAGGGAGTTAGCTTTGGGACACAGTAAATTCCAGACGCCTACTGGACCCACGAGAAGGGAGACGGGGAAGAGGGCTGGCTGCAGACGTATGTTGGAAGCCATCCACGTAAGAACAGACGGTGTTCAGAGCTGTGGGACGAGAGCGCAGACAGCAAAGAGAAAGGCCAGAACTGCAGCCCACGGCGTCCAGCGGGATCATCAGGGAATCAGGAAAATGCGGTGCCCAGCAGCAAGGAGAGAGGTGTCTCCGGAAGGAAGGGACTGTGCGTTAGAAGAGGACTCAGTGGACCGCGGCACTTGGCGACAGGGAAGCCACTGGCAAGCTTACAGGAGCAGGGCAGCGTGGGGGCTGCAGCATGGTGGGAGTGGGCTCAGAAGATGGAGGGGAGGGGACGTGGGAAGTAGTGGGCGACTGTTTCTAGGAGCTTTGCTGTACAGGGGGACAGAGGCATGGGGCGGTGGGCATGTGGGGGGGTGTGGGTGGAGAAAGGGCCTTTTTTCTCAAGATGAGGGTTATTACAGCTCGTTCCTGAGCCAGTGGCCCCATGACAGTCTGGGGAGGGAGCTGATGCTGTTGGAAAGAGGGGGACACACCACAGGCGCAAACTGCTCGCACAGGCAAGAGGATGAGCCATCCTGAGAGCGGTGGCCTTGGTGGGAGGGCGGACAGTCCACCACGTGACAGGAAGGGACCCGGTGGCAGGCAGGGAGGCTCCTTCCTGAGTGCTTCCACTTTCCAGCGCGTGGATGTTCCTGTCCCTCTGCACCTCCGCCGACGCAGATCTCTTTCTAACTTTTTGTTATTTGCCGGTCTGTCAGGTGAAAATGGTGTCTTGCATTTCTACTGTGCATTTCTTGAATTATGAATGAAGATGAACACTTTTTTGTACGTTTGTGATTTTTTTTCAGTTTCCTTTTTGTGAATTGTCTATTTGTGATTTTTGTCTATTCAATTGGCTTGTAGGTCATTTTCTTTTCTTATAGGAGCTCTTTATATGTTAAAGAAATTAGCTTCTTGTCGGTGTGGGTTGCAAATATTTCTTGCCTGTTTATTATTTGTCTTTTGTCTTTGTTTATCGTGTTTTCTCCATGTGGGATTGTTTTCCTTTTTATATGGTTTATTGTATTAATTTCTTTATGGCTACTGGGGTTTTCTGTCACATTTAGAGAAGTCCTTCCTACTTCGAAATTATTTTTAAAATCTCTCCCATATTTACTTCTGCATTTTTATGGTTTCATTGTTTACTTTTTACATACAAATCATTTCACATTTAAATCTTTGATGCCTCTGGTGTTTACTTTGGAAAATGTGTGAAGCGGTGGGGGAGGGGACATACTTTGACAGTAATTTTTGTCCTGTTTATCGATGCCGGGCAGGAGGCCTGCACCGGTCCTGCATCAGTGAACACTCACGTGCCAGGCTGGGCTGTCACGTGCCTCCCGACTCCGTTGTCTCGTGTGGGAAGTAAGACAGCTGGGCTGGGCCACCTCCAAGTCCTCTGCGTCAGACTGTCCGCGAGTCTGCTGAGGGCGCGCCGTTCCTTTCTCTCTGGGTTCTTGGAGAACTGAGTTGGACACCAAAAGTTTGTGTGAGAGATACAAGGAACGGCTGTCTTTTCTTCCTGCTTTCAGGCTATTTATTGAGTATGTCTTGTGTGACGAATCAACAAAACCCGTCTGCGCTGATTGAGCATGTCAAATGCCCATCCTACAGGCGGCAGGTCAATAGTGCCATCCCCTACAGGAGGCTGGGAATGGTTCCGTGTTGGACATATAGACAGGAAAATACGTGATGAACTCACTCCTGTCACAGAGCAAGAAACGTAGGCATGCAGTATTTTCTGTTTCACAGTGCGTTCGTGGATATGAGCTCATTTAATTCTTACAATCACTTATGTCCCCTGCCCCGGCCACACACACACAAATAGAAGGCTGAGCGACTCACACAGGGGTCCTGTCCACGATCGTAAGGCGAACAGCTGCCAGAGGTGGGTTTGAGCCTGGTTTTGCAGTCTCCATCCTGCCCCACATACTGATTGAATGTGGTGGTTCACGTTCTATGTCAACTTGACCAGGCTGTGATGCCCAGCTTTTTAGCCAAAAGCTGGTCTAAATGTTTCTATGAAGGTATTTTTTAAGATGAGACTAATATTTAAATCAGTGAACCATGAAGCAGGTCACCTTCCGTGATGTGGTGGGCCTCACCCAATCAGTTGAAGGCCTTAGGAGAAAAGACGAGGGTCCCCCAGGGAGGAAGGAATTCTGCCTCCAGACAGCCCTCTGGCCCAAAACTGCAGCTTCAACTCACACCTGAATGTCTAGCCTGTCCTGCACATTTCAGACCAGCCATCCCCCGTAATCACATGAACCAATTCCTTAAAGTAAATCAGTCTCATCTGTCTTGTTCTCCTCTCTCTCTCTCTCCCTCCCTTTCTCTCTCTGTATAAAATACACACACGTATATATACACACTAGTACTTCTGTTTCTCTAGAGAACCCTAACACATTTTCCTCCCAGGCAAACTCACAGTCAGTGTTTAGGAAAGGGAGTAAGTGACCAATGGTGGAATTGCAGCCATCTGCAGAGAAGCAGTAGGGCCGGAGCTGCGGTTCCTGCAGGCTGCTGCCCTGATGACCCCACACAGGGATCTGCCTCCTCCATCACTCACAAGCCGGCCTTGGGGCTTTAAAGAGGTGCTGAGGAAGGAGCGGGCTCCGTGGGTCAGACCTGCCCCGCCACTCGCTGGTGGTGTGACTGCAGGCCAGCCTCATCACTGCTTGGTAAGAAGGGGAGAGCGATGCCCAGGTGTGTACTTGTTCCTTTCCTTCCCTTGATGTCAGTCCAAAACCCAGCACACACAGCACTAGTATGGTCAGTGCTGTTTGCTTTCCAGAATTCTGGAGAATTGCAGAAAGTCCACAATTTCCTATGCACATGCCCTATTGCCCTCTGAAGTCCACATGGCCTGCGCCCAGAAGAACCCTCACCCCAGAGGAGAGTGCACTTCCTAGAAGCACTGTTCCCAGGGGTGCAGGGCAGCCGAGGGCCTGGCACCTCACGATGGGAGCAGCATTTTGCAGAGTGGTCCCAGGCACTTGCTTCAGAGGGACCCAGGACTTTCCTGGGTTCCTTCCCCAGGCTCTGGTTGGACAATCTGGGGGGGGGGAGGGGAGGGAGAAAGAGAGAGAGAAAGCACGCACGTGTGTGTGTGTGTGTGTGTGTGTGTGTGTGTGTGTAGTTTGAGATCCACTGGTCTCACCCTTCCTCTGATCCTTGGAGCGTATTTTGGTGACCAGAGACAAAGCAATTGCATACTTTGCTTCTCTCTTTCCTACCAGGAGAATTGCAGGTTCCAGGCAACTCTGCTGTCACCCGCGGGGGTGGACTGTGGAGGACGCTGTGGAGAAGGGGCTCCTGCCTCCCGCTATGCCACAGAGGGAGAGTGTGGGGAGGGGATGCTAACGTACTTCCCCTTCTCATTTTAAGTAAATGATATTTGCTGTTATTTGGACCCATTATTAACATATTTGCATATCTGAAGCTATCTGCAAATATCTTCAGATTCTCGCTGAGGGGAGATTATGTTGCGTGAGTGATTATGTAATAGTGAGTGTTTTGGGTTTTATAGGAGTTGCTGGTTTTTTAAGTCTTTCTAGAATGACTTTTAGATTATTGAATAATGGGGAATGAGCTCAAGGCCTGTAAATGCGACAGGACCTCAGGACCAGGCAGAAAGAAGAGATTTTTTTTCAGACAGAAGAGAGATCATGTGGGATTTGAGAAGGGAGCTTCTTGGTGTGCCGGGCTTTGCACGGGGGACTCTGGAGGAAGAGGGACACAGTCGTTTGGGGTAGGGCTCTGACAAGAAGGGCACCGTGGGGAATGCTGTTTCTACCTAGAACTGTTCCAGACAGAACTGTCGGAAGCCCTGTTTGGAAGGACTCAGTTTTATCAGAGCCAGGTCTAAATGGTTGCTGGGCAATGTGGGGATTTGATAGTTTGAGACATAAAAAAGACATATGCTAAGGTCCCCAGAGAGAAATTCCTGTTTGGTCTTAAAATGAAGAATAGTTGTCTTTGTCCTGAGCTCCTGGTCTGTTTGAACCTTGTGGGCACTAGAGCTGGCCGGAACATAGATCTTCCAAGCTGTGGCCTACCCATAGCAAGTGCGTATTCCTGGCTTGACATACCCACATATATGGCGTACATTAATTGCTCTAGCTTCCTTTTGGGGGAACTTACCTCCCCTACTGCAATATTTAGGTCTGGTAGGAGATGCCAGGATTCTGCCTCGCTGCCCCCACCCCCGGCTCAGCCAACCATAATTGCCCTCACTCAGGGGCGTGGTCTTGAGTGGCCAATCAGGGCCCTTCCTTGGGATTCTAACTAGAGCTGAGAAAGCCTTTTCCATTCTTATGCCAAGGCTGTAAGACTTCAGCCTGGAGCTGCACCTGCTCCAGGGACAGCTGGCCTGTGAGCCTAAGTACAGAGCTCAGAGATGGGAAGAACATCGAAGCCCTGATCCCAGTTCTCCCTGTGAGCTAAGACAGTCCCGGTATTTTCTTAAGATAGCGGTAGATTTCTGTCTCTTGCAATGCAAGAGTCCTAACTAATAAAATTCTCACTTTTAATTAACTTAATTGCTTTGTAGTTTTTGTCCCCTTATTCTTTCTAGAATAAGCGGGAGAGGAAAAGAAGGGAGGCAGGGAGGAGAGAAGCAAAGGAAAGAAATGCCGTGTAAGCAGAGTTAGTAACTAATATGATCACCTGTTATTTAACTGTTGCAGCCTGCCCCTCTGCCCACGGCCACCTCCCACATCCTTCCCTGTGGCCAGGTAGCCCTGCATTCACGACCGGTGACCACCTCGTGGGCCTACAGCATCAGGGTGGGAGCCGTGTTGAACAGGGAACAATGGTGGTTTCATCACCAAGCCCATTCTGAGCGTCTGTGGGGATGGAAGGCCTGGTGGCTCTTGAGACCCCACCCGCTACAGACGGGTGGCCTTCCAACGCCTCCCCATGCTGTGGGGTGCCAGGCTCAGTTCACAGACTCAAGTAAAGCAGAGGCATCGGATATTCTTGTTACTCTGGGGATTGAGATGAATAACTGGTGAAACTTGAGCGCATAAATCTCCTATAGGAAAAGAACTTTTCCTTCGGAATTGAAGAGAGCCTGAGTAAAGCTTACTAATGACTGCGATTAGCAATGTCCATTAGTAATTTCTGAAGTTACTTGAGCAAGAAAAAAATAGTGATTATGGAGCCATCAGCATATGTTGCTTATTTACTTTGACAGGCATAATTCAGGTTCAACTGATTTATGGCTAAACCCCCTGGCGCCGTAACCAGATAACTCTGGGCCGAGAGGACGGCTGAGGAGTGAGGAGAGAGAACCCACCTTCATTCCAGTGTCCTCTTACCTCTTCCGCATCTGTTTGCACCCTCATATCTCTTTCCACTTTAAAATTCAGATTCACAAAACGGTTGATCCCAGGGCAACATGAGATCCCAAAATGCCCTGCCTTGCGTTCACCTCTCCCATACACGCTCACTGAGAGCGAGGGGAAGATGTAACAGAATACAAACAGTAGCATTGCAACATTTCTTCGGGAAGATCTACATTTATTCTAATGATTTTCCCAATGCTCAAAATATTTTGGAACTCCCTTTTTAAAAAATTAATTTAGGGCCAGCTTGTGAAGTGTTTTTGCAAAATCTCTTTTTTTGCAAAAAAAGCAAAAATGTCAATGTCAATAAATCTGTAAAGGAATATTTGTGAAGGAGCTTAGCAAAATCTCTGTATAGTGTAGGCACATATAGCACGAGGCTGAGATTCCTGCTGCAGGTCAAAGTGCAATCCCTGTACCCCAGTCTCCGTCCACATCTCTCCAGTCTGTGAGTTTTACTCTGACCGACCCTTATCTCTGAACAGTTGGGTCTGCTCCAGGCTGACACCCTGGCCTCACAGGGTCACTCGGTTCCTCTCTCACTCTCTCATTGTACAGACAAACCGACAGCTTCACAGCCCCCGTTTCCTGCTGTGTCTGTATAGTTGGGATCCTTGGAGAAGCAGATGCCACAGTGGGATTAGACACGAGACGGAGTGCCTGTGACGGCTACAGGGAGGAAGGGCAGGACACCGGAGGAGAAAGTGGGAAGGAAGGATTGGGTAGAAAAACCTCAGACTGGCTGGGTGCGGTGGCTCACGCCTGTAATCCTAGCACTCTGGGAGGCCGAGGCGGGTGGATCGCTCGAGGTCAGGAGTTCGGGACCAGCCTGAGCAAGAGCGAGACCCCGTCTCTACTAAAAATAGAAAGAAATTATCTGGCCAACTAAAATATATATAGAAAAAATTAGCCGGGCATGGTGGCGCATGCCTGTAGTCCCAGCTACCCGGGAGGCTGAGGCAGGAGGATTGCTTGAGCCCAGGAGTTTGAGGTTGCTGTGAGCTAGGCTGACGCCACGGCACTCACGCTAGCCTGGGCAAAGCGAGACTCTGTCTCAAAAAAAAAAAAAAGAAAAGAAAAACCTCAGACTGCAGCTCAGTTCTGAGAGTCTTCAGTTAGAGGATGCTGTGAAAGGAAAGAATGAGCCTGCTCTGGGACATCACATCCTGTCCCTGCCTGGGACAGCTGGGGAAAGTGTGAAAGACCAAAGGGGAGGTCTGGGCTGTCAGTCAAGGGTGCCAGAGCCCCAGGCGCCTGCACGGTGATTCTCCCCTGGTCTGGCCACGACCTCCAGGCTGCATCTCCTCCCACCACTGACACCATTAACACCATTAACATCAGCTTCTCTGGCAGGAGACCGTGTGGCCACCCTCCTCCAAGACCCACCAGAGCCAGCCTGCCTCAGTCCCCAGTGCCGCGCAGCAGTGCCACCCCCCAGAGTCAGGCAGGCTGGCCTCCCTGGCCCATATACATGTTGTTGTGGGTTAAATTGGGTCCCTTAAAAAGGAACATTGAAGCCCCACCCCCCAGCACCTGTGAATGTGACCTTATTTGGAAATAGGGTCTTTGCAGATGTAATCATGGTGAGATGAGGTCATACCTGATGAAGGTGAACTCTGATCCACTATGTCTGTGTCCTTAGAAGAAGAAAACACAGAGACACAGAGACAAATGCAGGAGGTCGTGTGACGATGGAGGCAGAGGTTGGAGCGATGCATCTACCAGCCAAGGGACACCAAGGATTGCCAGCGACGCCAGAAGCTGGAAGGAGCAAGGAAAGAGCCTTCAGAGGGAGCGTGGCCCTTTTGATGCCTTGATTTCACACTTCTGGCCTCCGGAACTGTGAAAAAATAAAGTTCTGTGTTTTAAGCCACCCAGTTTGCAGTACTTTGTCACGATAGCCTGAACACTAACACGCAGGCCTTTCTCGGCTGGGCCTCCATACACTGAGCCAGGCCCTCTCCCGCCAGGAGCGCCTGCTCTCCTCCCTCACCTGCCCCAGCGCCCGGCTCCTGGGAGGCCCCCCCTGAGCTGCCCGCCGAGGGCTGCGCTCCCAACACAGCCACGGTCCACGCCACACCCATGAGCGCTTAATTATACACTGCCTTGCTTGATTCATTTCATATCTCACCTTGCTCCGTAAAAGGGTTTTAGGCAACGACTGCTTCTATTGTTTGCCGAGACGTTTGTCTCTGTTATAATTTTTCAAGACTTACTCGACTATTTATTTTTGGAGCCAACCAGTCTCAGACCTCAGACACCCGAGCGTACAACAGGCCCCCGCATGAGGTTTTCGGGGCCTCCACGGAGAGGCGCCCAGACTGCATGGGTGCGGGTCTCATAGGAACCTGGCTAAATGGGACCCACCTACCTTCACCTTCTGACGCCAGCAGACCACACCCCTGCAACGCTCACTCACGGGTGTCAGAGGACATTCCGTCTTCAGGACGTGACCCTGTCACTTAACCAGCCAAGTCTCATGTGAACGAAAGCAAAAGCTACGAGAATGACATGTGGGATTTGGGCAGGGCCCCAAAGTTCAACCCACTCAAGCCTCAAATTCCCCAAGTCCTTTAATAGCTCTCAGTAGAAAAAAAAACTTAAATTCCAGATGGTGCCACGGGAAAGTTACGCACAGAGAGGGGACACGAGGGCCTGTTCCAAATGTGAATCGGAGGCTGTTGCGTTCAGCATTTCAGCAGCCACAGTTAGCGCCCACAAACCTGAGCTTCAACTTCATTAAGACAGAGAGTAGCTCAACTCCAATCAAGGCCAGAGAATCACCAGGTTCTCATGACACAGTAATTGGCAGGATGGCTTTGTAGGCGCTGCTGCCTGGGCCGCGGTGCTTGTGGGGCGCCCGGCGTCTGCGCCGGCCCAGGGAGACAAGTTCCGACCTGTGGCGGAAGAGCTGAGGGTTTGGAATAGTGATCCTGTTGCAGGATCCTGGGGGAGCCCCGGAGGCCCCTGCTTTCATCCCCCTTCTTCAAGATAGTGACTCATTCAAGGTCACAGGGCCACCGGGAGCCACACGCGGCCGTGCCTACACACCGCCGGCCTCTGGCGTGAAGGTGCCGCACGGGCCTTTGTTTTAAGACTTGGAGGAGGAAGTACATGAGATGGCAGTGTGAAACCGTAAAGCCCTCTAAAATGTGCAGTATTTCTATGGTCACCGTTACCTCCCACGCACCAGAGAAGCCTGCAGAACGAAGGGCATGAGGCTTTCGCTGCAATGTCTGCTTTGCTTCGTCGTGCCTGCGGGGTTGGGCATTTCGGAGCGTCCTGGGCAGGGGGAGAGTCCGCCGGAGCAGAGGGGCCAAGGGTGGGAGTGCGAGGGGCTCAGCCCAGGTGTGTGGCCCCAGGCGATACTGCCGCCTACCGCCATGGGTGCTGGGGGGCCTCCACTTGCAGCAAAGGGGTCTTTGGGGCTCCTTGTGGAGGAAGAGCTGCCAACTTCAGCCAAACCCCCTCAGGGTGTGCTGGTGGCACCCTGAAGACTGACCTCCCTGTCCTTCCTGCCTGTCGGTAATGGGGTGCTCGGGTGCCCCTTTTCCAGAAGGCTGTAGGATGGCCCCACATCTCCACTTCATCATTAGTGGGCTTTGGGGGTACAGGGAACCCCCCAGGCCCTTGGGGCCATTCCCATGACCACCTCCTCCGGTTGTCCAATCCTGTTTCCCATCTTTATTTTAATGGCTGTTATATCTGTGCCTTTTATTGTCTGTATCTCATATATTTTTTTCTTCTAAGCAGGAGAGGTACAAACCATGCATTTATGTATCACTCTGCAGTTAAAGATCAGCATCAGAGTGTTTAAAATGGCTGAGGATTGCGAAGGAAAAAGTACCATGGGTGAAACAAGCTGGTGTTTTCACCTTGCTTTGGCCTTCCTCTTGGTTTTGACAATCTCGTCACTTACACAAAGACAAATGCTCATTAAGTAGTTAATTATTCATCCAAAAGGCATGTATCGACACATAATTTCCGTGCGGCCAGCATATAAGTACCGTGTTCTCTAGAGGACACAAAAGGAAAACCTCGGTCCCCACTGCATGGAGCGGGAGATGGGTTCTCTCCGTAGAACGCAGTCCGCCCTTACAACGGGTGCTCACATTTACAGCCTGCCTGCCGGGCACAGCTGCTGTGCGGGGAGCTTTCCTTCCATCTCTGATCTTGAACCCGTTCTTCAGTGCTAGGTATTGTCACTATGTCACAGACGAAGAAATCAAGACTCAGGCAGATTAAACGACACGAGGAGATCGCACAGCAGGGCGCGAGGCAGGTGCCCAGCACTGGAGCTGTGAGGGGCCAGGCTGAGGGGTCTCACTCTAGATGACTGACCCCAAACCTAAGTGGCCCCTGTGCTGCCCGGGACCATGGTAGACCCCCCAGGACCTGCTGCCCTAGAGGACCATCCCAGACTCTCCTCGCCTCCCTCACCGCTGGCTGATAACCTGTGGTCCTGTTTCTCTGACAAAAGGGACAACCGGATGGAACCTTTCTCCAGGCTCCCTCGGCCAGCAGCGACTGCCACAGACTCTGCTTTCTCTCCTATCAACAGAGGCAACCGCCCTCCCGCTCCCTGGAGAGACCCTCTCTTCTTTTGAATAGAGACCACCGCTGTCCCACCCCTGGCTAAGCCTGATGGTCGGCCCTCAGCCCTCGTCTCCTCGCCTCCCAGCAGCACTGGGGGGCTGGTCCCTCCCTCTTTCTTGAAGCCCTTCCTGACATCGCACTGTGGTTTTACTCCTGGCTGTTTTTCTCGTCTCCGTCTCCTTCGCTGGTTCCTCCTGGCCTGCTGGTGTCGGTGGCCCCAGGGCCCATCCTGGGATCTCTTCTCCTCTGTGCACCCTCGCTCCCTCGGTGCCCTCATCCAGTCTTGTGGCTTCATAACTTGCCTATTCAGAGATGGTTCCCCAGATGACAGCCCGGTCCGGACCACTCTCCACGAACTCCAGACTCGCATCTCAACGCCTGCTTGACATCCCCACTTGGGTGTCATAAACGCCCCAGACTGCAATCCTGACCGCCCACTGCACACCACCGCCGGTCCTCCCCTC
>CM052437.1:181207488-181238880 GCA_028533085.1 Varecia variegata
ACTTGGGGCTGGACTACTCTGTAGACCACCTCCCCCCAGGTCCAATCTAGGTTACCTGGGACACACACACCCACCCCATCCTGCTCTTTTACTCCCTTGGAGGCTTTTCCTGAATAACTCACCTGCACCTGAATGCCTGTCTCAGGGTCCACCTCTAGGGAACTGACTTTGTGGGTTGAATTGTATCCCCCAGCAAGACACGTTGAAGGCCTCACCCCTGGTACCTGTGAATGTGGCCTTATTTGGAAATAGGGTCTTTGCAGATGTAATTAAGGTTAGATGAGGTCGTGTTCGATTAGGGTGTGTCCTAATCCAATATGACTGATGTCTTTCCTAGAGGAGGAGGGACTCAGACACACAGGGGGAAGGCCATGGAACGGTGCAGGCAGAGATGGGAGCGATGCGCACGCAGAGCCAAGGATTTCTGGCAACACCAGGAGCGAAGAGAAAGGCATGGAACAAAGTCCCTCCCAGATGTGATGGCAGCCACAGGACCTAGTGCACTGACCTAAGCCAGCAGCCTTCAGGGTGCAGAGGGGACTGCTGAGAGGATGTGGATGGGACCCCGACGGCTGCTGAGGACAGTGCAGGCTGCCGCCCCCCACCCAAGACCCTATGGGCAGCCTGCGGTTCAGCACACACCCCCGTGCAGCGGGACAGCAAGTGTAGACAACTGCAGAGGAGACCTGCGCCAGCTGTTCATGTCAACCAGCCTGGTTTTTCATCTAGAAATGTGAACAGACAACAGGAGTTACCAGGCATTTGACAAAAACCAACAGCATGGAAGGCGTGGATCAAGATGAACCAATAAAACAACTAGCCCAGGAGAAAACAACAATAATTAGGAAATAGAAGAGGACTTTTAAAATTTTAACTGGTATTATGGGAGAGATTCAAGATGTTAGTTCATAAAACAAGAAGAGGTTGGTATAAAAAGTAGCAATGAGAGAGGAATAAGTTCTTAGAAGTTAAAAATATTATTGTTCCAATGATCCAAATTAGAACAGAAACTCAGAGGACTTCAAGATGAATGTGTTGGGTACAGGACGATTAGGAAGCTGTACCAATGGAATATGCAGATAGATAAAGACGATAGATAAATGTAAGTAAATATCTACCGTATCTGTAACTATCATCTAGAGATTGGTATCATCTCTAGACAGATCTCTACTATATCCAATAGTGGCTACACAAAATCCCTGTTGTTCTCCATTCGAATTGGAAAGTTCTCTATGAACTCAAGATTGATAGATTAGATAGATATTATTATAGGTATAGATATAGCTTGAGTTCATAGAAAATTTTCCAATTCAAATGGAGAACAATAGGGTTCTTATCACACCACTTTGATATTCTGTCTGTATGTTCTTTCTTCCACACAGAATCCTGCTTCTCAAAGATATGGAGAATAATAGAATTAAAGTATCCCACAATTACTCCTTTGCTTTATCCCACATACTATAGTCTCAGAATAACAATACTAATACTACCACATTAATTATGATTACAAAAAATACTTAAGTTTTTTTTTTACATATGCTATCTCCATTTCCCCTTTATTTGCTGTGATTATAGTATACATTATCAGATCATACAGTCATCGCATACTACAATCTCTCCTTTTAAATCCTTACTTATTGTAGTTTTGTAAGTAACTGTATATTTAATTCTCACCACTAGTCCTTATGTTGATATAGCTCGGCCATAAGCAGGAAGCACGGAGGGGCTTCCCTCCAGACTTGAAAAATATATTTCCCCAAGCGGCGTGGCCAGGGAGGCAGCCAGACGCCAGAGGGAAGGCTGCATGGAACTTCAGGTTTCCAGGTCATCCTGTCCCCCATCTGGCTCCCGTGTCCCAAGTGTGGCCGAGAAGCAGAAGAGCCGCTGGACCTGAAGGGCCATTCCCGCCAGCCAGGGAGCGTGGCTCATGCTTTGTGTCGACCTCCGCGTCCCAGGGCAGGCTGCGCGGCCGCGTGTCCCAACGGCCAAGGTGAGGACTGCAAGGAGTCTGAATCCGGGTGCAGGGCCTGGTTCCCTCGCGCCAAATGGCAAATAATTCACTGTCGCAACCGCAGCATCCTCCTCTGAACCACAGAGATAACAAACACCAAGACAGCTTCCTGTGGAAAAAAATGAAATGCGGTGTCTGCCGTGCCCGGCAGGGCGAGGGTTTGATAACCACACTCGCCGCCTTTCTCCTCGGCCCTCTCGAGCTCCAGGTTCCCGATCTGCTGCGTGGAGATAACAGAATCTTACCACGGAGCGTTGCCTTAAGATTCAAAAGAAAACAATCTATGTGAAAATAATCTGTAAATCATAAAGTACTGTAAAAATAATAGCTGCCATTGTCCAAAGGGTTGCTCGGTTATATTTGCCACTGGCAGCACTTGTTCAGGAGCCTCCTTTACGCAGGAAAGCCGTGTCTCTGCCGCGCTCAGGGCCGCGGTGGGGACAGGACTGCTGTCTTGTCCCTCCACAGGGGTCCGGGTGCTGCTTCAGGCCAACACACATCCCTACACCAGAGAACTTTTCCTGCTTAGACCCATTTCTCTCCTAAAGCTGCATTTGCTGAGTTCCCTTTCAGACAGGATGATTCATCTCGTGGCCTTTTGTTTATCAGACTGGCCCAGGTCCCAGCTTTGTTCACCACCCTGAACACTTTGACAGTGACCGCAACTGCAGGTGGAGGCACACCACGTACACACGTAACATGCCGTGTCTTGCTGACGTGTTCCTCCAGCCTTCCCGGACCAGTGTGAATCTAGGGGACCTTGGAACCCATCCCCTGGGTGCCCCTAACAGACAGGCCCTCAGCTGCACCCTCTATGTTGTCCTACCTGCTGTGATGCGTGTCCCTCTCCCGCAGGGTGTCGCAGTCCCTTCTCTGTGACATCCTCCCTGGCAGGCATCTGGTCCAGGGGCTGTCATGGTCGTGCGGGGGCTGAGAGAGCGGGGCTGTGCAGTGGCTTTGGCGCAGGCTCTGGGATGCCCAGGGCCTGCCTCTGTGCTGGCCTCCCCACGGCGCTGGGCTCAGCAAACAATTACCAAGACTCGGGAAAATCACCTGTGCCGGGAGCTGGGTGGACTCTGAAGAAACATTGCTTTTTGTCAAACCTAAGTCACGACCGATAGTATGGTGCGCCACTATTTCAGATACTGCCCAGAAACTCCTGACAGTAAGACTCTGACACGTATTTGATTTTAAGATGTGTCCTGATTTGAGAATTGTTAAAATACCAAAAGAAGTGTGTCTTAGAATCGATGAAATACCGTCCAAGGCACCGTGTCTCCTTCTAAAGAGCCGTAAGCTTCCTGGGGAGGAAACGCACACACAACTGGCCACAGCGTCTGACTGACTCTCAGAGGAGTCACAGGGATTCAGGTGTTTTAGGAGTTGAGACTGGGCAGTGGCTGTCATTGGCTGGATCTGATTGGACCAATATCATCTAGGTGGAGTTGAGCAAAGTCATTGAGAATAGAGGGGAGAACAAGGGCAGTAAAATGTAGAAAGGTGACCAAAATGGGGAACTAGGACATGATTAGGTGGGAAAGGCAATCTTATTTCCAGATTTTGATCATCCCTAAGGAGTTTGATTTTATTCTTTGAGCAATGGGGAGCCATAGAAAGTTCTATAGCAGGGGAGAGGCACACCAAGCAGTACTTTAGGAATATTCATGTGGTGGTGAATGCAGGACATAGAGAAGGAATAGACTGCAGGCAGGAGACCGTTTAAGAGACAATATCAGAAGTCCAGGTATGCAGCAAAGAGAAGAATAGCAGTGTGAGATGAAAAGGAAGAGACGAAGGGAAACTTGCACAGAAAAAATAAACAAGGAGGACTTGCTCAGGAAGTCTGGACAGCGACAGATGCATTGCCAGAAGGGACCGAGAAGCCCTGCCGATAGTCCTGTCCAAGGAATACGAAAGTGAGCCCTGTGCTCTCCAGGTGACAAGGCGCCAAGGACACTGGCGCTGAAGACCCATTATGGTTGCCACAGCGTCCTCTTCTCTCAGGGGTGTTAGTGACACCGGCATCTGTAGTAACACCGCACTGGGGAATGAAGCACATCCTATTGTTATAAATATCTTAGACATTTCACAAACGGTCTCATTTGGTTTTGCAACTTCCCTGTGTAGTAGAGCAAGGGCAAGTTTCACTCGACGTGCATCAAGAAATCAAATGACCTTTACAAAACTCCCATAAGTCGGCATCAAACCTGGGAATAAATCCAAGGTTTTCTGATTCAATGTTTGTATCTGTGTGTGTATGTTTGCTCTAGACCTTGCTACCTTCAGTAAACTAGAACAAAGCACTGTGTAAACATTAAGCACCTTGTGAATTCTAGGTAATGACCCTGCGTCGGCTCAGCCTAGGAGAGACGATCTGTTCTCTGCTCGGGGGCAAGAATCTCCCTGCGGAGTCTACGCCCCCCAGTGCTGGCGGAGACGGTGGGCTGCCCTGCTGTGACCGCACAGCCCCGGGCTTTTAGCCCGTTAGTCGGGAAGGCTCTCAGAGAAAGCACTACTTCTGGAAGTCGAGGTCCAGGGCAAACAGTGTTAGTAAGTAGTTTTTTCCTTCTTCTTCCTCGAATGGAACTGTATATTCAAGAGGTAAGTCCAGTTCCTTTGTCTGCTCACGATGGGCTCCAAACTCCCTCTTCTTATAAGGACACCAGTCATTGGATTTAGGGCCACCCTAATCCACTATGACCTCATCTTAACTTGATCACATCTGCAAAGCCCCTATTTCCAGATAAAGTTCTAGCAGACATGAATTTTGGAGAGACACTACTTAACCCAGGGCAGTCACGTGGGGAAAGTGTGTAGGTAGAGATGAAAGCTAAGTTCAAGTATAGGACATTGGGGTCCCAAAGTTTAGAGGACAGAGAGAGGAGAAGAAGCTGTCTGGTGACACGCAGAATGCGGGAACACTAACGCTGGGAGGATGACAGGTTCTCGTTTGATGGCACCCATTGTATCTGCCAACTTTGGTGATGTCATCAGCTGAGAGCTGGGAAAAGGACATTTTAGGAGAGTGAGCTGAGAGGACAGAAGGTGGCAGCGGGCACATGTTTGAAACTGAGGTTCCAGAGGTGCGACAGAGTTTGGTTGTGACAAAGTCTCGTGTCTCGAGAGTGGGTGGCTGAGGCAGGCGGGGCTGAGGAGGAGAAGGAACCATGAGGCCCAAGCAGCGCACAGGATCCAATGGTGCAAGAAGAAATATGGCTCGCTTGGCTTTTCCCCCTAAATGGTGAGAAAGCAAAGGCAGAGGAAGGAAAGTCAACTCTTATTGTTGACTGATGGGCCGAGATCCCAGAGGCCGGGGAAGCGAGCCTGACATTCTGTCCTCCTTCTAGGCTGCACGGCATTTGCTAAGTCCCACCTGCACGGGCTGGCGAGAGGCCAGGAAACCACGCAGAGAGCAGCTGCAAGGAGGCCCCGCAGGCTTCCAGCAGCCTCGCAGGGCTGGGAGGACAAGAAGCCAGGATTCTGCACCGGCCAGGGAGGAGGGGCCCGGGAAGCACCTAAGCTTACTCGGAGGAAGGGCAGCTGGAAATAGACCATCCCCCAGACAGTTTGCAGTTCAGTGTGGGAGGGGAATGGCAGTGGGAATGAAGGAGATAGACACTGACAGAAAGAGACAGCGACAGAAACAGGGACCCCGATAATTTACTGTCATCATAAAACCAGTGAAAATAGGTTCCCAGCCTAAGATTTCTAAGGCTCTGCCAACACTTCATTTGCTTTATTATGACAGTTAAACTAAAATATAAAAACTTTTCACTGGGTAAGATTTCCTCAGGTGAATCAAGACTTTTCCAAGAAGTGATTTGTTAAATTTTTTTTAGAGATGGGGTCTCACTCTGTCACTCAGGCTGAAATGCAGCGGCGTGATCACAGGTCACTGCAACCTCGAACTCCTGGGCTCAAATGATCCTCCTACCGTGGCCTCCTGAGTAGCTGGGACTACAGGCATGTGCCACCACGCCTGGCTAATTTTTAAAAAGTTTTTAGAGATGGGGTCTCACTGTGTTCGCCCAGGCTGTCCCAAAGGATCTGTTGAATATTGAACAATCAAGTATTTGTAGAAATTAGAGGTGAAGGCCAGTGCATTTGTCTTGGCCAAGGGGAGTCTTTAGTCACAATTCCAGCTCCTGTCTCCTTCTGGTGACTCTGCCCTTTGTAATCTTAGACTTGTTGACTTGTCTTGAAAGAATTTAACTTAACTTTCTTTTTTTTTTTTTTTACATATTTCTTCTTTCTACCTCTATGCAATTGCCTAACAAATTCTTGGGTAAAAATGGCTACTGAGAAAGAGGAGAGAATAATACAGCTGCAAGGATTCGAAACACCAGGTAAGTCCTGTAAGAACCCACGTCCCCATTTGCAGAGAGGTGACTCGCTCTTAAAACCTGGGAAGTATGGCAGCTAAGGGTCAGGCCCACGTCACCTGACTCTCCAGGCCCGAGCTCTCTCCCGCTCAGCTTGCTGGTCACCACCACACGGGGGGTGGCACATTCCTCAGCACCCTTGGGTACCCATCAGAGATGAGAGAAATTCACGACATTTGCCAGTATCCTGCCTTTGCTTCACTGTCTTGTTGCTCATTTTTTTTTTCATCCCACAAATATTCATCAAGTGCAAGTGCCTGCTCTGTGCCTGGCAGTGTGCTGGGAGCTGGGGCTGCAGAGAGGAAGGACCTCAAGGGTGTCACAGCCCAGGAGCGAGGCGGACAGACAGCAAACAACGGCGGTGCCCAGCGGCAAGTACAAGGAGGAGAGTGAGGACGCGGCGTCTACAGCAGACCCGTCACCAAAGCGAAAGGCGTCAGGGTGGAAAACGGGAAACAACCCAAAAGCTAAACAAGAGAATAGCTCGTTGTCATGGCCGTGGGATAAAATGTCGGTCAGCCATTTAAAATAATGTTTCTAGTGGCACGAAAAACGTGTTGACAATACGACTCTCGGCGAGAAAGGCCATCTGTGAAGCTGACTCTAAGTCTGAGACCCCTTATGTTCTTTATAAACGAAACTCTGCTGGAGGTTATCGGATATGCTGAGTATCTTCTATTTGTCTCTGCGGGTCCGCTGTCCACCTTCTCCCTGCTCTGCGTCCCGGGGACTGACCTGGGTGGGTCAGCGCATCTTGACCTCTGGCTTCTGGTTGGCTTGGACCAGTGGAAGGCACCACCTGGTACCTGGGCCGAGACAGGAGAGGGAAGTCGAGAATCTGTTTCCCCAACTCTCTCTCTATGGTGGCCTTGGCCCTGCTCGGTCCCCCGGCCACTGCTCTCAGCACCTACAGGCTCTGGGAGCTGTCCCCATCAACTCTCCTGGCTGCGGGAGCAAAGGTGCCCACTGTCACCAACGCCAGGGTCTGCATCGTCCGCTGGGGCTCCCCGCACTCTGCCCGCACCCTTGTAAACAGGCTTTTATTAATCTCTGCTCAGATTACCTGAATGGTGGGTGCCAACCCTCGCCTCTTGGAACCCTGACGAATGTACATATGGTCTGTGGGATCCTGAGTCACTTTGTTGTTCTCTCGTGTGTGTCTCTAGTTTTCTATAGCAATCACCTTTGAGGGGTGTGGCCAACTCTTGACTCCTCATTTTCTCTGAGAACCATCCCCAAATCGCAGGGGCGGGGCCTAGCCCCGGGTTTGCACTAAGTGATCGTCACTGACTGGGCTGGAGTGGAGACCAAACGTCACCTGAGCAGCCAGATGCTCTCTCCCAGTGCCCAGTCAGGACGGAGAAAGCCTGGCCAGGCTTAGTGGGTAGGTGTCCCGTGGACAGAGAGGGACAAAGCCAGACCAGATGGAGTAAAGAGAGAAGCAGACCAAGAGGTGGCCTTGGACCCTCATTTGGTCAGAGATGCCCTCATGACCTTTTCATCCAAATTGAGGCAATGGCATACATACTGTTATGCCATCAGCTTCATACCTCACTATATTGAGAACATTCTTCCTAGTCATTAAATGTGCTTTTACAGTATAATTTCTAATGATTATATAGTTTTGCATTGTATGGATATTATCGTGATTTATGTCTTTTAAAAGTTTCTCCTAGAATATTGTCCGGGGTCAAAATCAAATATATTAGTCTATATTTTGTGGAAATATCTGCCCCTTTTTGGAACTCAGGGCCATAGTGGCTAGCCTTTCATCTTCCCACGCTTTTGCTAACTTCCAGCATTCTTATGCACATCATACCTTCATCAATGTCTTCTGTATACACTACTTTCCTTGCCCTCTGAAATACAATTTGTTTAAATCAGACAGTCACACGACCTCCTCGATAAAAATTCGCATTGGGTGAGCCTAGCTCTGTGCTGGATCCGTGTTTCCGCATTAACCACCACAGCGTGGTCTTGTGCAACCTTCACAATGATCCGTGCGCTGGTTTCTATTATCTCCCCTCAGAGCAGCACAGCCTCAGAGGATGAGTGTTGGTTTCCTGTGTTAAAGCAGCAGGTCAGGGCTGGGTTGAGCAAACCCCAGGGCTTCTGACTCAGAGAGGAACGCATAGCACAGCCTTCCTTGGCCTGACGTTTGTCCTGCCCTTCATGGTTTGAAGACAGTGGCCCTCGATAGAACAGAAGCCAAATGAGAGTTCAGCAGCTCTGGTTTTTCATCTGTTAAATCTCACCATCTGTCCCAAGCAGGGAGCCTCTTTCTTGTGCCGGTTTCTCCGAGCATGGCTAAAATCTATTTAAAAAGTTGACCCAGCATGATTTACGAGCTTTAGTTCAGGACGGCTTTTGGCTTTCATGACACAGTTCAGCCTCTGGTCCTCTTTTCTACGCGTCCCGGATTATGACCAGTTTAGCAGCAGTTGAGGATGTGGGTTTGAAGAAGTTTGAATTTTGGCAAAATACCAGTCACTTACCAGCTTGGTGAACTCAAATGGCTCTGTCTCTCTGTCTCAGTTTCCTTAGGTGAACATCGCCCCTCCTGTTTTCCATGGCCCTGTGTAGTCCGTCCCACTCTGCATCAGGGCTGGCCCTGTGACTCAGTTTACCAACAGAAAGCAGCAGAAGTAATGCCATCCCACTTCCAGTCTAGGCCACAAGAAGACCTGGTGGCCTCTGCTTTTGTGCTTTGGTGGAAGCAGTCTGGCTTCCCAGCTAGCAAACCCAGGGGAAGAAGGTTCATGGAGAGGGTATAGGGGAGGGAGAGGCTTGGCCAGGTCCCCAGACCCGAGTGAGCCATGCCAGCTGCTCCAGTGCAGGCCAGCCTCCAGGTGGCTGAAGCCTCGGTGGACACCACATGGGACAGAAGAATGTCCCACTGAATCTAGTCAACTCACAGACTCCTGGAGCTAATTGAATGGCTGTTGTTTTAAGCCACTGAAATTTGGGATGGTTTTTAAGCAGCAATAGATATTGAAACATTGTTAAATGGGGGGATAAACCAATGTTTATGGTGCTTAGCCCGGTGCCTAGCACATGGCAAGAGATCAATATACGGAAGCTACTCTTATTTGACTTTGTCAAAGCTACGTGTGGATTGAAAGCTTCCTGGAGACTAATTCTTTGAACACAGACTTTTGACAGAAAGTTCTTGAGCAGTCACTCAATCCTCCCTTGGTACCATGACCAGAAGGGAGTTACTCTCCATTCATTCTCCACTTAAAGATATTAAATTGGCATCCAGGGAAGTACAGGTAGATCCAGGGCTGAACCCACTGCCATGACAGTCTTTTGACATCTCTGTTGCCTCTACTAAGTTAGTGCTGGGCCCTTCATGGCTTCTTCCAAGAAGCCAGGAGCTTCCTGTTTTATTGGCTGTGAGCCCCTGGGAAGATGACCCTCTCTTGTGAGACAGGCACGGTTTCCCATGGGAGCTGAAGAAGATGCAGCTTGCCTTGCCTGTGCGGAGGGAGAGGGATGGAGGGTCTCCACGGGTCAGCCCACCCCTTTGCTTCACAAAGCGTTTCTCCCAGATCAGTGAGATCGGTTATCCCAACACCTGAGAACTGGGTAAAGGAGAAGGTGGAGCTGGGAGGCCTGATCCAGCATGGCCAGGGCACTCCGGGAGTAGAGACAGGTACAGAGACTCACCCCAGGAAGGAGCCAGGGTACTGCCCTCCATCTCGGGACACTGGATCAGACCTGTGTCACATTCTTGGAACTGTCCCCTGACATGCAGGAGTCAGGATAAATCATATTGTAGTCATGTGTTATTTGATAATTATAAAGATAAAACTACACTTTTGCAGTAACAGTTTGCAATTGAATGCTATTTTCATATTTAAAGCATCACTGTCTTAAATTGTTAACCCTGTACATTGAGACTTTGCTGCACTGTGGTGGAGTGATGGGCCATTTTATTTTTCACGAGCTACGGAGAAAAGAGCAGCAGCAGTCCTGGTGCGTAAATAAAGGTTTGCAGCAAGTAAAGCCAATGACATTAATGGTACCGCTGAGCAAACCCAGGTTTTAGAGCAATTTGGATATTTTAACACGAAGACAAAGTGAAACCAACAATAAGAAAACCTGAGTTATGGCCAGATCATTCTGGAAATTGCACAAATACATCATTTCCAGCATGCACTGGTTTCCTTCAACAGCCTATGCTGACACTAGGATCATGTTTTTTCTTTCTGCAGGCATTAATAACCAATTTTAGCATTCATTTCTTGTTCCTGAGCCTGGTAATATTAAATTAGATATTTCTTGAATGTAGATTTCAACATTGCCCCAGTGCTAATTTCATGTAAGCAAGAGTTTTACAGTTTGAAATAACATCCCATTTAAACAGGCATTTCAGATTGCCTGCTGGCAGAATCTGGTTAAATATGAGGTGTGACGCATCAAGCAGCTAACAGAGCCCTTACGTTCACCATGACATTTGTTACAATATACTGATAGGAAAACACATTCTCTACATTATTAGTAAAGCCAGAAATACTAAAGCAGATTAAATATGAACCAGACCTAAGACTGTATTTTTTTCTGTTAAAACATTAGATATTTTGTTTCTGCCAAGAGCATCATCCCGCATCTTAAATTAATGCAGTTCTATAATGCCTTGAGAGTTAGTTTTGTAAACTTGTTTCCCTAGTTGAGTAAATACGAGAAGTTCAAACTTTCATACAGTTAAAGTACTTTGCATTTGTGTAAAGTACTATTACAATAAAAATAATGTAATTCTACGCCAGGGCAATGTGGCCATCCTCAGGAGGGG
Source organism: Varecia variegata (assembly GCA_028533085.1). NCBI lineage: Eukaryota > Metazoa > Chordata > Mammalia > Primates > Lemuridae > Varecia > Varecia variegata. The sequence goes on from CM052437.1 coordinate 181,218,677, forward strand.
TGGGCGTGGGGAAATGGCCACGGGCGTGGGGTGACAGCACCACCAAGTCAGCTCCTGGGCAGCTTCAAGGGCTGCCAGGGAGAATGTGTGCGCCACCCTGTCGGGGAAAGGGACTCTGGGATTCCGGGGATTCTTCTGGACGGGGGCCAAGACCCAAAGCCCAGTGTTGTCATCCTTGCCGTCATCACCCGCCCCGCCCCCCCAGCTGGGGAGCCGGGAGTGGCTGTTAGACAAGAGGGCTCACAGGAGCAAACGTCTCTGGGATTCAGGGCCAAAACCGCTTCTTTCTCCTAAAGAACTAAAACAGGAATAGACAATGGGACAGGTGTAGTCTTTTTCGTTTCTAATTTGTCATAGCTACCAGGAATAACATATAAAGCTCTCAGACAAGAACCATCTTTCCTCGGTTCCCGATAAAGTATCCAGTCCCCTCTGTTTTCATTCGTCCATTCATTCGTTCAGCAAAATTTACCGAGGCGCAGGCTCTCAGCCCCGTGGGTTCCCGAGGGGCAGGGGGCTCAGGTGCCGTCCTAGAGGGGCCACAGTCCACCAGGGAGGCAGACCAGGAACGCGGACCCGGCGCAAGACAGAGCCCAGACAACCAAGTCGGGGCCTGGGGAAGCGTGGCCTGAGAAGGGACAGCGGGCCTGGATCTTGAAGGAGGAGTCGCCAGGCATGGCCGGGACAGGAGGGCAAAGGGCACGCAGGCAGAGAGGCGCTGAGCGCCGCAGGCGCCGGCGCGGGGGCCAGGCAGGGCCGGGGCAGGGGCCGCGGGTTAGGACAGGTGGTGCGGGGAGGGGCGGGGCAGGTGGCGTGGGGCGGGGCAGGCGGGCGGGGCGGGCCAGGTGGTGCGGGGAGGGGCGGGGCGGGTGGCGCGGGGCGGGAAGGTGCCGCGGGTTAGGACAGGTGGTGCGGGAAGGGGCGGGGCAGGTGGCGCGGGGCGGGAAGGTGCCGCGGGTTAGGACAGGTAGTGCGGTAAGGGGCGGGGCAGGCGGCTCGGAGAAGGGGTCTCCCGAGGAGTGGGAGGGCAGCGGAAAGGGAGAGGCTGCAGCGCCGCCCACTCTCAATCTGCAGGCAAACAGAGGCGAGGGACTTTAGGTGGGGGAGTGACATTCTGGGAAGGTAACCCTGGCAACAAAGCGGAGGATGAAAATAACAGGGAGCAGCCCCTCTGGGGCTGCAGAAATGTTCCCAGTGCGATGTGGAAGGGGACACAGGCCTGCGCAGGAGGCCCTGTCTGGGCGCCACTTCTAAGGTAGTGCTCGCAGGGTTTCACGACTCACCGGGTTGGGGGAAACGGGAGGAAAAAATTAAGAATGATGTCGAGGTTTTCACCCTTAAAAACCAGATTAATGCTGGCATAGTGGGGGATTAGAGAAGGGAAGAGGTTCTGAATGGGAAGGGAAAAGAGAAAAGAAAAGAAGTCGAGTTTGTACCTGTTAAGTTCATAGCAAGAATATACACAGTGAATAGATGGGTATGGAATGTAAGAGAATGAAGATACCGGAATGTAGGCTTGAATCATAGCACAAACAGGACGCGCTGCCGTGGGGATGGGACGAGCAGCTAGAACAGTGGCGGCACAACCGCAGGACACGCGCCCCTCTCTGCCCCTCTGCGCAGGGGGCTGCCAGCCCACCGCGGCGCTCTCGCAGAGCCAATGCTCCCGGGTCAAAGGGAAAGAATTTCTGAGTAGGGGTGGGTACCAGGGTCCAATGCCACAGCAAAATCAAACAGGATGACGTCTGAAGCAGGCCTTGACATTTGGGAAGGAATTGATGTTTTCTTGCCTCTCTTTCGTTGTTTTAACATGATGTTTATATTTTCTTTTATGAAAGTAATTTGAAAATTACCAAATAACACAAAGAAATTAATAGTCACCTGTAATTTCACCATTACTGGCAATATTTTGGTACATTTATTTCCGCTCTTTTTTTTCCTACGCATCTATAGCTATATGTCATTACATAGTTGCAGTCATACTATATACACAATTTGTGTCCTGATTGTTCATTTAATATCATACCATTCCCAATTCTTTTCCTTTTCTCTTCACTGTTAAGCATGTGGGCAGTTTCCAAATTTTGCTGTTAAAATAATGGCTGCATTAAATTACTTTAAAGCATAATCTTTAAATTGTAATATTTACTTAGAATAGATTTCTAGAAGTGGTCAAAATATTTAAACATTTTAAGACTCTTGATATAATAAAATGCATTTCAGCAACATACTAATTGGCACCAGCAGAGTATAAAAGTTTTTAAATGATGGCACAATTTTTAACTATCCTGGGTTTTTTTCTTAAACTGGTGAAAATGCTTTTTGGAAACCAGATTATAATATAATATAAATATACGTATTAATATATAAACATACACAGACCTACACATATATTTGTATATATACATATGTGTATACATACATGTACATATAAATATCTTTCTCTGAATAATCCTAATGATCTGGGCACCAATGTAAATGCAAAAGGCTTTTATCACCCCTTCTATAGGATAGCGATAATGAAAATAATTCCTTTCTCCCTTGCTTAGGGGAAGGGAAGAAGAAACTAACATTTATGAAGCACATCTTGGTATAACTGTGAGTTCTTAAGAATGAATCAATAAACAGGCCACTTGATTAGTGCTTATTACATCCTTTGAGCAACTGGCACATGATACAACATTTATCCCAGTTTTACAGAGGAAGGAAACTGAGGCTTAATGATGGTAATTAGCTTGCCCAAGGCTGTGTAATTAGTAGGCTGTGAAACCAGAATTCACACCCACCCCTGTCTTAGTTCAAAGTCTGTGCTTTATTTCCTGTGAACTACATTGCAGAGAGACAGAGATTCTTGAATGGCCAGACTTTTTCTTGGTTCTTTCAAAGGATCTCATAGAGGGGTGGAATCTGCTGTTTTCTAAGACTCACTCCTGGTTTCTGGTTAATTAGGTCTTGAGAGAAGACCCCCAACCCTTAGAAGGAAGTCCAGTCTCCAGAGGTGTCCAGAACACTGCCCCTCTTCTTTGGGCATTTTCTGACATTTGGACAAAGCTAGCTCTCTGTTCATATTTATTACATGATTGTGTAATAAACACCCTTTACTGGTAAATTGGGCTGCTGGCAGCCTTTCCCTGAGAATTCTGGAGGACCAAATGTATAATGTAACAAGAAAAACAGCATCCTAGGAAGCTACCCAGGGGAGCCACCCAGAGCACCCACCCCAGGTGCCAAATGACACCTGTGGGTCTCTCGAGTATTTACCTGCACTCGACTCCATTTCCTCTTGCTGCTGTGTATTATTTACTCTGCAAACAATTGGTTAAATTGCATTTTCTACACACAATTCAGTTTATCACTGCACCCTGTCATGTGCCCTCTTTGAGCAGGCAGTTGCCCTATAGGTCTTGGACCCTGCAGAAATGGCGCTGCCTTAGGCGCTGGCGCGGTGCTGAGCATCTGGCAACACCTGGTTTCCGGTAGCGCTCCTGGCAAAGCCTCCTAGGATGCTGTTTTTCTTGTGATACTGCACATTTGGTCTCTGAATTGCTCTAGATTCCCCTCTTGTGGGCCATTTATGAAATAAAACACACTGATTATTTTTAATCGCTATGATGAAGAATACTATAGGTTATAAGGAATCAATTTCTGTGAATCCTATGAGTTGCATAGGATTTTCCTTAAGAAATATTACAAACTTATAAAATGTATATAGAAAAGAATATAAAAATACTCATGCACCCACAAACCAGTTTTATCAAATCTTAACATTTTGTACCATATTTACTTTAGATCCTTTAAAAAAGTAACATAGATAATAGTTGCGGGTCCCTGTGTACCCTCCCTCATTCCATACTCCCTCTCCCCAAGGCGATCATTATTCTGAATTTGTATGTATTCTATACTTATTTTTACACTTTACATATATGTGTGTCAAAGCAATCCAAACTATTGTTCTGTTTTAAACTTCATGAGAGGATATTATCCCACTGCATGTATTCTTTTGCAATCTGCTTTTCTCCCTCAATTTTATGCTTTCAAAGTTTACCCTGTGGTTCTGTTTCACTCATTTGCCTCATCTGTGTGCAGTTGAGTGTACGAATACCACAATATATTTACCTTGCCCTGGGACACCTAGGTTGTTTCAATTTTTCCTCCTAACAATGCTATAATGAACATTCTTGGGCTCGCCTCCTTGTACACATGTGGGAATCTCTCCAGGGTACATCCTACGAGTGGATTGCTGGGTCATCATGTTTGACTTCTTCAACTTTACTACCTATTGCCAAGGTGCTCACAAAGGACTGTCCTGCCGTCCTTCCCCACCATCCCGCAGAGCTCTTCCCTTCCCTCCCCGTCATCTGCCCTGCTGCGGGGCAGCCAGCTAGAAGAAACCACAGCCACCATTAGTTGAGCCCTCACTGTGCACCACGCACCAGGTTACATGGATTGCACAGATCTTCTTGTTTAAAAATGACGACGAACTTGGCGAGCCCGTTTTGCGGAGAAGCAGAGGAGTCCAGGAGTCTGCCCAAGGCCACACGGATAAGGAGCTGCCGCAGAACAGAACTGAAACCCAGGCAGCCCTGCCTGTCCCACCCACTGGGCTGTGAAGGTCCTTAAAGACTCACCTGCGCACAGCCAGGCTGGGGAGGACACACCTTCCTAGACAAGCCAGGTTGCTGAGAGCAGAGGGAAAATAAGGAAAAAGAAGGAATAGGCCACTTACTATTTTTAAGTATGAAAGTCATTATACATCCAAAAGAGTATATTAATATTAAAAGTGTATCTAACACTAATGTACAAATAACAAAAAATAACAAAATGAACAGGTGGAAAGGGAGTGAAAGATATGGAAACTAGAGGTATCTAGAGACCTAGAAAAAAGACTTTGGTGTTAGAAAATAGCATTGGAAAACTTTCTGTTAATTATGTTTATAACATGTGTTAGTTTTCCTTTCAATTACTCGGACGAGATGAGTGTTTTATGATAGTGCTGGAGCCTAACCCTGCTTCACTCTGTACCCGGGACAGCTGACCTACATCTGGCGTGGCAGGACAGAGGGCGGAGAGGAGTGGATAAATGAGCTGGGACGTGTATCTAACTGGAAACAAAGAGAAAATGGAAGTAAGCGTGGTGGGGGCGGGGAGGAAAGAGAGAAAAGGAAACGCATCGTGCAATTGTTCTCCCTGCTCAGCCTCCGAAGAAGCTGTGACTTGCTCTGAGCTCCCCATGGAGCTGTCTGTTTTGCTCAGATTTGACCAGAGTCTGGTTTGATCTGGACACTTTGCTTTTATTTCCCCCCTTTTATTCTTAAGAGAAGGATTTAAGTAACCCCAAAATCAACAGAACCTGATATACCACCTAACGTGGAATATCTACTTAAATTATAGAAGAAAAGTACGAGGCTGGGCGCGGTGGCTCACGCCTGTAATCCTAGCACTCTGGGAGGCCGAGGTGGGCAGATCGTTTGAGCTCAGGAGTTCGAGACCAGCCTGAGCAAGAGCGAGACCCCCGTCTCTACTAAAAAATAGAAAGAAATTATCTCGACAGCTAAAAATATATATAGAAAAAATTAGCCGGGCATGGTGGCACATGCCTGTAGTCCCAGCTACTCGGGAGGCTGAGGCAGAAGAATTGCTTGAGCCCAGGAGTTTGAGGTTGCTGTGAGCTAGGCTGATGCCACAGCACTCACTCTAGCCCGGGCAACAGAGTGAGACTCTGTCTCAAAAAAAAAAGTACGAGAATGTTTGTATTGTTTTTACCGAGACAGAGATGTGTAGGCTGTATCTTAGAGCTGTTCATGTTTACTGTACTTGGAAAGGAAATGATTTCTAAAATAGAGTAGTCAGAGGAAACCAGAAGTGAAAGTTAAAGTCAAGAGGAAGCAAAAGTGTTGATATGGAAGTGAAACTGCTCTTTAAAAAGCACATCAAGAGCATAGCTGATAAAGCAGGTAGTTTTCTTAGCATGAGTCAAAGGATATAGGTCATCTTATGTGCTTTTGTGCACTGAAAATATACTCGATACCTTGATCTTGACTTTGCTAAACTGTGCAAAGGGGGAAGGAGTCTGTGACGTCAAAACACCTCAATACCTTTAGCGTCATCAAAAATGGGTCACGTGCCTTGGCCTTGACTTATGGGTCACATTCCTCCACCTTTGAGCCTGTCATTTCCCCACTTAGAATGCCTTTTGCTACTCACATTTCCCATCAGTCCGATTAAGGACTTTGAAATACCTGCTTAAATGTATTATGGAAAAACACAGGTTCACGAAATGCTAAGTCAAACTTGCCGACTAGGAATTCAGCTACAAAACCAAGGACAGACAAACAGACCAGGGCGACAGAATAGGGAGTTTGGAGGGAGACCTCTTGCACATGGCAGTCACAACAGAGGCAGCCCGGACTCAGTGGGGGAAGAGTGAGCTATTTGTAGGTGTTGGAAGGTGCTGCCATGCATGGGGGAAACCTGGCATCACATACAAAGGACTACTCAGGATGGATTCAGGACGGATATGAACAGCAAAGCATGTTAACAGGAGGTGAATGGAGGTGAATTTCTTTGTGATCCAAGGGTAGGGAAGGACATCTTAATCAAAACTTTAAAACCCAGCCAGAATGCAAAAAAAAAAAAAAAAAATTAATAATGATTATATTACATCAAAATTGAAGATTTCTGATCAACCAAGGGCCCACTGACAAAGTTAATACATAAACAGAGGACAGAATGAGAGAACACTCTTGCAATATCCAGAGCTGACAAGGAACTAGTTCCTAGAAAGTTCTAAGAACGACAGCAATTGGAAAAACAAAGAGAGGACATCCATAGGCAAGTCACAGAAGACACCCTGAAGACCACCAAGCATGAAGAAAAGCCTAGTTTCATCAGAAATCAGAGAAATGCAGATTAAAACCACGTTCCTTTGCATCTATTAGTTGCTGGGTCCCTGCCACAGCGGCCTGGACAGAGGGCTGGAGCCTGGCCCGGGACAGCCCGTGGGTAATGCCACCAGCACCCGAGGAAGTGTCCCCTCTGGCTCAGGACTCCTTTCTTGGAGTCTTTATTTGCCAAATTGAAAATTAAAGTAGTGAGTTAGAAGGCAAAGAAGGATGTGAGGCAGAGCCCGGGGACAGCCCCAAGGGCAGGCTGAAGCCTCCTGGGCGCCTGTGATAGGGGAGGAAGCCACAGGGCCTGTCAGGAGAGTTGGTGCCGCAGGTAGAGGGCCCATGTGGCCCGGGAGGGGAGAGCGAGCAGCTTCGCAGCTCCTAGTCCTGGGCGACTTGGGTGCTTCTCAGTTCTGTTCTTGGATTTGTTATATAATTTTGCTGAATATCCTTCCAGAAACCCTCCTATCTCCCACCCCATACAGACACACTCCCTTTCTTTGAGTTAGCTTAGTGCGTCCCTTGTCCTTGCACTCGCAAAGCCACAAGAATCCAAGGGCAAAGGAATGCGGGACTGGCGCTGGGGCAGAGTGGGAACTTGTCACCTGTAGTTGCTGGAGCAAGGCCCTTAAATGCCAAGGAACAACGATTCAGAGACTTTCATACCTAGGCAATCAAACATGTTTTCAGACTTGTGACATCTAAATAAATAAATGTTTTATCTAGATAAATATTTATATTTATTTATATCTAAATAAATGTTTTACCTCCTATCACCCTTTCTCAGATTCTGGGGTATATGTTGCACCTAAACAAGGGAGTGAGTTACACAGGCAGAAGTCAAGATCCAGGGACCAGGAAGTCCAACACAGGAGAGGGCCGAAGGGCTGATGGGGAAGGGAGATTCCGAGTGACACCTGCGCAGCCGACCTAGACCGGGCTCCAGATGGGATGTTTCCAAAAAGAGAAAAAAGGAAGGAGAAGAAGGAGAAGGAGGAAGAGGAGAAAGAGAAAAGACAAAAAGGAGGACCCTTCATTTCATAGTCCCTGTGCTAACCGCTTGTGTTCTTACCCAGGGTTTTGTTTGTTTAGCTCCAGACTTGACCTTCCCAGAGGTAGTTAGTCTGTGGAAGGGACTGGTTGGACCTGGGAAGGCCGTTGGTGATGTTATGTATGACGGAGATATTCTTACTGGCAATTTAGTTAATCTTTAAGATTAGACAGTTAGATAATTCAGATTACAAAGAATGACCTTGGCAAAGCTAATGTCCTCCTCCACCTGCCCCCAGTAAAATGACCTCTGGGAGGTCAAAATGATCCCCAACGTCTCTTCCAGCGTGGACATTGTTTTATTTTGAGTGAAATCTAAAGAAGATTCAGGAAAAAAAGATAATGCAATTATTTTAGAAAAATGTCCGTGGAGGATGCAGATTCATCCTAGCTTCCACTGAGATTCCATTAAATCAGACTAAAGCAAAGCAATGATCAGAGATACAGAAGATCTTTGGGGTTTGTTTGAATTTCATCTGGCCACATCCCACCAGCCCAGCTCCCAGTAGCTGAGGTCTTGCATTTGCCTCTAATACACTTCATGTTGAAAACAATCCCAAGGGCTTACGCATCTCTCCCATCCACTTCCTTCATTTGTCTGATTTCTCAAGATGCTGCCTGAAAAGATTATTAGTTGGCATGTGAACTAAGCTACCAACACCAAAAGTTTCCAAATAGACTGTTTCTCATTAAGTCATTAATATTTTGAATAACTAACCTGGAGCCCTAGAGTTTGAGTAATTTCCATCGTTAAAGCGTCTTCATTCGGCAGATATTTTTGTCATCCCAGAACCAAAGTTTTCTGACTTTTTAGTAATTGAAGACAAAACTGACCACTCAAGAGGCCACTGATTAATATCTACCAAAAAAAAAAAAAGGGCAATTTTGGTTTTGGGTATTAATTATCTAGGGGAACTGGCCTCAAATCCATTTATGAGAATTGAACCAAAGAATTTGCCTTGAAAAAATGCCTTTTTCTTTTTTGAAGACATAAGCAACTCTAGAACAGGACAGAGTCTGTGTCCCCAGTGTAGTCTAGCACAGGGCTCAGTACACAGTGCCATTATCTAGTTCATCCAGATATCACATAGGAGGTACCTAAAGACGAAAAACAATATCTTCCTCCCTTCCCAAATATTCACATTTTGCCATTGTTTACAAACTCCTTTTTCTGGTCCTTAGTGTTATAACCTTTCGTTAAATAAAACAATGGCTTAGAGTAAGAGCAATCGGCACATGTTCCCTCCAGCAAGGTGGGTCTCCCTGGGTGCTGGCCAGGGGCAGACCCGCCTGGCCTTTATTACCAGATTCTCCCTCACCCCACTTCCCCAGCCCTGCACCCACACTTTGAGAAATCGAGCCATTAATTTCTAATGGGAGCGTCTCACACTATTACTACAACCCTGTTTGTGAGTTTTCAGAGATAACAGCCCACCTCCGTGAGAAAGGTTTGCCACATGGTTATGAGAAAATGTTGCTGTACTGTGAGATGATCAGATCCCAGATGACGATGGCAGCAGAGTGTTTGAATGGTTGTGTAACCAGAGTGGGTGGGAACTGGATTCTTCCAAGGAGTTTTTAAGATAAGGAAGAACGCAGGTTGGTAAGGCTGATGACTAGCGCATGGAGGAACTTGGAGGTAAGAAGGGTGTGTTGGGAACGTTAGAAGGTCTGTAGGCCTTGCTCGCTGGAGGAAAGAATCAGACAGAATGAGTTGGAAGGTTTGCGTAGGTGAGCCCCCCTGGGCTGGTTGGAGAGAACCAGGACTAAGACTAAGGTCACTTCATCAACTTTTAATTTCTTTTTTTCCCTCCTCCCTCCTTTTGTTTTCTTTTTCTCCCAAAGATATTCACATTCTGGCGTTGCTTACCAATTCCTTTGTCTTGCCCTAAGTGTTATTTGAGAATTTATCTAGCAAATGTCCATTAGCACCTATCACACACCAGGTACAGTGTCATGGAACATGGCTTAAAACAATAGAAATTTATTCCTCACAGTTCTGGGGGCTAGAGATAGAGTTGTCAGCGAGGCTCTGCCTCTCTGAGATTCTGGGTAGACTCCTTCCTTGCCACTTCGCTCCTGGTGCTGCTGGTGACCGTTGGCATTCCATGGTCTGTAGACACATCACTCCAGTCTCTGCCCACCGTCACATGGCGCTCTCTTTGCGTGTCTCTCTTCACATGTGAAGACAAGAGACAGACGGGGCTGGGGTCCTGCCCTCCAACAGCTAATAACCCTCAAAAATGCTTGGGTGCTTTGCAACAATTGGAAAATTTCACACCCAAGTGTGTTTGCCCGCTTTCTTTTAACTTGAGCTCCCCATTTCTGCTCCTCTGCCCTTTGTTCGAAGTGTCGCTTTTTTTTTTGAGAAGACACAGGACAGGAGACGGTTTTCCTGGCTCACAGTTTGGAGTTAGATCTGTCTTAGCAAAACAATGCCCTTCCCTGTCATGTGTGTTCCTTTTCCTTCTCAGTCTGACTGAGATCAAAGCTCGGCTCTGCTTTGTTTCTCCCTGTAATTGTTTAATTAGAATCAACTAGGATGAAATTTGCCTACCACTTTGAGAGAAATGTACTATTTCAGCTTCATAATTTCCTTTTAGCCACAAGGAAAGTTCCAGGCTTTGTGGTCACTCCCATGAAACTGACCTCCAAGGTTCGAGTGTCCCTACTCTCCCCCCGACATTCCCTGCCCTCCGCGATTTTTATCTTCATCCCCCCCAACCTCCTCCCGTGGACTCCTGGCAGCTTCCTGCCTTGTGTCATGACCTCGTTCTATGCCTTGTGTTTTAAACGTCATCCTTTCCCCTTGTGAAGCAATTCTGGCAAGTGCGAATGGTCCAGCGCTCTTTCCTGACACCAGGCTGTGGCAACTCAAGTCTGTCCCACACAATTCAGCACTTCTTATCTGATCTTCCCGTAATTTCTTCACGATTATTCTGTCTCCTGGGTGACTCTGGGTAGAACCCATGTCTTACACGTCCTTTATATCTACAGAAAAAGTGTGAACCTCCAGCACCGCAATGTTGCATTGTTTATTTTGCTTAACACCATTCACTTCTTCACCTTTAGCCTTTTCTTTCATGACTCCTATATTTGAGGCAGGCTGAACCCCGTTCACAAATACCCCAAATACAATGGAGCAACGAAATGAGACTCTGGTCCTGCTCACGCGACTACACGGGGTGAATATTCCCGGTTGCTCCTGTGGCCACTCAGGAACCAGGCTGATGCGCGCTCTGCCATCTCGAGCCAGGAGTGTCTAGAATATAAGGCTGGGTAGGGGGGATTGGGTAACATGGGTAGAGTCTTGTGTGACTCAGGGTTCACTGTCCTAACGAGGGTCACTGGAGCCAGTCCAGCCACACTGTTGGGGTGGCCCCTTGAAGCTTGGAGAAGACAACAGTCAACAGGAAACGAAGTGGAGGTGCCACACCTCCCTTGGGAAAACATCGAGGAAGGGTCAGGAAGCTCACGGAAGAGGACGTGTTAGAGTGGGTTATTGCATGAGGCCAGGGAACTCACCACCCAGCCATGCTTTGGGATGATCCAGAGGATGCTACTTCATTAATGAAATGACAACAGGAGTGAACTTAAAGGAGGCATTGGCATTTTTTAAAAGTTTGGTAGTGGCTGTCCTCTGTAGCCCAGAGATAACGATATAAGAATTGCTGTGGAACTGTGTTCCTTAGCATCGGTGGAGATGACGGAATTGAGGCCAGGTGTGGCGGCACTAACCTGGCAAACACAAGCTGGGTGTAATTACCAGAATAGGTAGACAGGCCAACGCGGTGACTAAGGCCACATGTCAAGCAGTGAGTGATCTCTGGCGATGGCTAATAGATCATTGCATTGTAAAAGGCACAATAGGCAGTCTGTTAGGGTGTTAACTTGACTTTTATACTTAAAAAAAAAAATTAACAGCTGGCAAGCTGAAGGCTGACACCAGCTACTGCAATGGCAAATCGCGGGCCCCCAGCAAATTTGTATATCTTAGAGCCGGGTTTCCAGGGGTTAGTTCGCAGACCCAGAGCTCATCTACCACGAGGAAGTCTCGGTCTCCTTAATGACGGACCCTGCGACGCCGCTTCAAGTAGATACGGCACATACTGCCCCGCTTTTCCCCAAGAGAACTTCAGCCATTTGTCAGGATGACTGAGCCTGGGAAAGAGGGAACACGCCGACCTTTCAAAAATGGTTAGGTCTGGTTCTGTCCATAGCTGCAGACACGGGGTCTGATCCTGATTTCAGAGGATCCAAAACATCCTCACAATCCACCTATTTGGGGGGACTTGCAGCAGCCGGGCGGTAGATGGAGTTTTACCTATGTCTGCCTGACAGTGGGCTCGATGGGCCCACAGACCTTCCTGTGGTTATTTCTCTGGTCCCCATGTGTATAACTGGGATAGACATACTTAGCAGTTGGTACAGTCCTTACATTGGTTCCCTCAGGTGTGTAAGAAGGACCATTATGGAAAGGTCAGCTAAGAAGAAGCCCCTAAAACTTCCCACCCTGCTCCATCCTTCCGAGATAGTGAATCAGAAGCAACCCCACATTCCAGGAATAATTGCAGAGATTGCTAACACCATCAAAGACTTAAAGGATGCAGGGGTAGAAGTCCCATTCAACGTCCTTGTGTGGCCCTTACAAATCCCAAATGGACTGCAGCAAATGACAGTGACTGTCTTAAACCTAATCAAGTGGAAGCCCCAGTTGCAGATGTGCTACCTTCAGTGGAAAATATCAACAGGCCTCCGGCACTTGGCGTAGAGCTATGTTATTACAGACAATTCATTCTCGTCTATCCTCATCAATGCAACAATTTGCCCCCACATGGCAGGGACAGCACAAGTCACTAGGCTTCCCTGGGCTGTGTTAACCCTGTGCTCTCTGTCACGTGTAGTTTGCAGGAACATTGCTCGTCCAGACCTTCCACAGAGCTTCCAGAGCACGTCATGCTGGTGTGATATCGTTGACATCATGTTACTTAGACCCAGACGCCATAGGAAGACACGTGCACCAGATGGTAGGCGATAAACCCCATGAAGATTCAGGAGCTTCAACAATAAGGAAGTTTCTGGAAGTCTAGTAGTCTGTGGCATGCCAAGATACTGGTTCTAAAATAAAGGAGAAGTTATTGCTCTTTGCATCTCCTACCACTAAGAAAGAGACCCGGCCCCCAGTGGGCCTCTTTGGGTTTTGTGGGTAGCACAGGCTTCACTCAGAGCACAGACCCAGCCCATTCCGGGGGAGTTGGAAAGCTGCCAATTTCAAGTGGACCTAGAGCAACAGAGAGCTCTCAGCAGGTCCAGGTTACAGTGCAGTGGCCCTTCTACTCAGGCTGTGTGACGCAGCAAATGTGAGGGTACCAGAGGGACCCGTGATGGTTAGGACACTGAGGGGAGGGTCCTCTGGCCAGCCCCGTAGGAGAGCTGCTCTTCAGACCCGCTAGGATTTGGGAGGATAGATCTGCCTCTTGGAAAACAGCTCCTGGCTTGGACCTTAGCAGAGACTGAGCTTCTGACGGTGGAACAGCAAGTGTCTGTGTGACTAGAGCTGCCCATCACTCGCCGGGTGTTATCAAAGGCACTGGGTGACAAGATCAGGTGGGCACAGCCGCAATCCATCAAAAGATGGGAAATGCTGCACACTTGACCATCCACCTTGAGCAGAGGGGAATTGGCCTGAGGTACAAGTATACCCAGACCCTTGGCCGGTGGGAAATGGTGTGGCCGGTGGGAAATGGTGTGGCCGGTGGGAAATGGCGTGGCCTAGAATGAGTGAGATTGGAAGACCAGAAGCAGGGAAGTCTGAGGAGAAGCCACATGCATGGACCTACACAGACAGAGCACACCACGATTCCCCGTGTTAACACTCAACAGAGAGTGCACACCTCAGACGTGGCTGGCCTCTCTGTGGCCACGCAAGGCTGGTGCAATGCTCCTGGGAGCAGATCGTACTCGTAGAGACTATTCATGGACCCAGCAATGTGATCTCCCTCTCACCAAGGCTGGACACCCAGCCTGTTCACAGCTGGATGAAGAAGACTGACACCACCACATGGGAACATAATATGGCACTATCACTGCGGTGAAGGTCTGGTAGCTTCTTACAAGACTGTACACTCGTAGGTGTTTATTCTGAGAAATGAAAGCATACGTCCATAGCAATGCATGTGCAAGAATGTTCAGAGCAGCTTTATTCATGATAATGCCACACTGGAAACAGCCCAGTGCTCTGGAATGAATCGAACCCCCCAAGACTCATATGTTGAAGTCTTAACTCCCATGACCTCAGGATGTGACTATATTTGGAGATAGGGTCTTTAAAAAGCAACTAAACCAAATGAGATTGTTAGGGTGAGCCCTGGTACAATCTGACTAGTTCTCTCATAAGCAGAGGAAATTAGGACTCACATGAACAAAGACCACGTGAGGACACAGCAAAGGAGTCGCTCTCTGAAAGCCAAGGAGAGCGTCGTCAGAGGAGTCCAACCCTGCTGACAGCTCAGTCTTGGACTTCTAGCCTCCAAAACTACGGGAAGATAGATTTCTGTTGTTAAACCAATGAGTCTATAGTATTTTGTTATGGAAGCCCTAGCAAACTAAAATACCCAGGTATTCATCGACAAAACAATGGATAAACAAACCAATTTTTAACAGAAAAACTACTCAGCAATAAAAAATAAACTGATACATAAAACAATCTCAAAAATAAAAAAAATGAATCTCAAAAATATTATGCCGAATGAAAGAAACCTTACACAAAATACCACATCCTGTATGCTTCCACTTATATGAAGTGCTACAATAGGCAAAACTAATATATGGTAAATAAAATCAGAATAGTGCTTGTTTCTGGGCCCAGGTGGTGATGAGGATTGACAGGGAAAGGGCATGTGGAAACTTCCTGGGTCTGTATTTTTTTATAAGACTTGGGTTAGGCCCGGCGTGGTAGCTCACGCCTGTAATCCTAGCACTCTGGGAGGCCGGGGCAGGAGGATTGCTTGGGCTCAGGAGTTCAAGACGAACCTGAGTAAGAGTGAGAGCCCGTCTCTACTAAAAATAGAAAACTTAGCCGGGTGTTATGGCATGCACCTGTAGTCCCAGCTACTCGGGAGGCCGAGACAGGAGGATGGCTCAAGCCCAGGAGTTTGAGGTTGCTGCGAGCAAGGCTTAGCCACGGCACTCTACTCAGGGAAACAGAGTGAGACTCTGTCTCAAAAAAATAAATAAAATAAAATAAAGGCTTGGGTTACAGGTGTATGCGTTTGTCAACCCGAGAAGCAGAGCCAAATGGAGATACATATGAAGAAATGTATTACCAGGACTTGCTTAATACGCAATGGTAGTGCCTGGCTAGCAAGTCTCCAGTCTGCAGGGCAAGCCCTAGAAGGGTAGTTAATGACATGACTTGTTTTCCCCTCCCTTGGGAAAAATTATGGAACTAAAATTCTGTGGTGCAGCTGCGTTAGCAAACAAATTGGCAATTACTCAAAAAATTAAGCGTAGAATTACAATATGCAATTCTACTCCTAGGTATATACTCAAGAGAATTGAAAATGTGTGCGCACAAAAACTTGTACATGAATATTCATAGCAGCATTTTTCATAATAGCAAAAGAGTGGAATCAACCTAAATGTCCACCAGTTGATAAATAAACAAATAAAATGTGGTATGTTCCTACAGTGGAATATTATTCAGCCATAAAAAGGAATGAAGCACTATACATGTTACAGCATGGATGAAGGGTGAATTATATCTCAATAAAAATAAAATCCTAACTATTGTCCTTGAATAAGGTCTATGTGCACCTTTATCACAACGAAATATTTTTATATTTGATTTATATAAAAAATAACAACCAAACTATGTAATGCTTGCACAACTCCCATGATAAATCTTTGTTCAAAAGTTGTGTTGCGTCATTATTTTCCTCCTTACTTTTTTGAGGCTATGACATACATATGACCAAGTGCACAACCTTGAGTGAACAGCCCAGTAAATGTTTGGATGTGTAGGCTCCATGAAGCCTTCACCCAGACCAAGAAGACACGGAACATTCTGGCGCTCCGAGAGGCTCTCTCTTGCCCCCCTCAGTAGCTAGCATTCCCCACACCCAAGGTAACCACTTCTCCGACAGTCACTCTTTGCCTCTTCGTGACCTTCATAGAAACAGAATCACACACTTCTGTGTCTTCTGCTGCGCCCAGGGTCATGTCTGTGAGGTGCATCCACGTCGCTGCGTGCAGCTGCAGTTTAGCTTTTTTCATTGCTGTTCTGTATTCCATTACATAAATACACGGTAATTCAAACATTCTACTCTAAATGGACATTTCACTTGTTTTCAGTTTGTGGTTATTATGAATAAAAACTTGCTTTTCAGTATTAATATTATTATTAATGTATAAAGAAGGATATTCTCAATAACCCTGTTGAAAAGATGCTCAAGAGTTATACCTGGAGGTCATTATCACTCATCTAACGGCCGCAAAGGTCATTATTGCCCATCAATCTGCCCCAGGAGGTCATATCGCCCAATGTATTTGCACTAGGGGATCACCCTTGCTCATTGTATCTGCCCCACCAGGTCATTATTGCCCATTGTGTCATCCCAGGTCACTCTTGCCCAATCATCTGCCCCAGCAGATCATTATTGCTTATCGTATCTGCCCCAGGAGGTTCTCATTGACCAACCATCTGCCCCAGGAGGTCATTATTGCCTAACGTAACTGCTCCAGGTCATTATTGAACAACCACCTGCAACAGGAGGACATTATTGCCCATTTTATCATCTCAGGAGGTCATTACTGCCCAACCTTCTGCCCCAGGAGGTCATTATTGCCAATGTACTTATCTCAGGAGATCATTATTGCCAATTGTATCTGCCCCAGGAGGTCATTACTGCCCAATGTATGTGCCCCAGGAGGTCATTATTACCCAGTGTATTTTCCCCAGGAGGTCATTATTGCCCAAAGTATCTGCCCAATGAGGTCATTATTGCACATTGTATCATCCCAGGAGGTCACTATTGCCCAATCATCTACCCCACGAGGTCACTATTACCCAATATGTCTGCCCCTGGAGGTCATTATTTCTCATTGTATCTGCTACCAAGAGGTCATTACTGTCCAATGTATCTGCCCGAGGGGTTCATTATTGTCCAACCGTCTGCCCCAGAAGGTCATTATTACCCAATATATTTGCCCCAGGAGATCATTGTTGCCCATTGTATCTGCCCCAGGAGGTCATTATTGCCCAAGGATCTGCTCCAGGAGGGCAATAGTGACCTCCTAGGGCAGCTACAATGGGCAACAATGATCACCTGGGGCAAATATATTGGGTAATAAAGACATCCTGGTCATTATTGCCCAACATCTGCCCCAGCAGGTCATTATTGCCCGTATCAGTCCCAGGGGTTTAAGTATTACTCAACCATCTGCCCTGGGAGGTCCCTGTTGCCCAACCATTTCCCACAGGAGGTCATTATTGTCCAACCATATGCCCCAAGGGGTCACTATGATGATACAATGGGCAACACTGACCTCGTGTGTCACATACAGTGGTCAAAAATGACTTCGTGGGGCAAATGGTTGGGCAATAAATGATCTCCTGGGGCAGATACAATGAGCAATAATGACCTGCTGGGGCAGAGAGAAGGGTAATAATGACCTCCTGTGGGAGATGGTTGGGCAACAGGGACCTTCTGGGGAAGATACAATGGGCAACAATGATCGCACAGGGCAGATTTTTGGGCAATAATGACATCCTGGGGCAGATACAATGGGCAACCATGATCTCCCAGGGCAGATTTTGGGCAATAATGACCCCTGGGGCAGATACATTGGGCAATATTGACCTCCTGGGGCAGCTGATGGGGCAATAATGAACTCCTGGAGCAGATAGAATGGGCAATAATGATTTTCTGGGGCAGATGGTTGGGCAAGAGTGACTTCCTGGGATGATAAAATGGGCAATACTGACCTCATGTGGCAGATACAGTGGTCAATAATGACCTCGTGGGGCAGATGGTTGGGCAATAATGACCCCCTGGGAAGATACATTGAGTAATAATGAGATCCTGGGGCAGAGAGAAGGATAATAATGACCTCCTGGTGCAGATACATTGGGCAATAATGCCCTCCTGGGGCAGATGATTGGGCAAGAGTGACCTCCTGGCATGATACAATGGGCAATACAACCTCCTGTGGCAGATACAGTGGTCAATAATGACCTCGTGGGGCAGATGGTTGGGCAATAATGACTCCTGGGATGATACAACGGGCAACAATGATCTCCTGTGGCAAATACATTGTGTAATAATGATGTCCTGAGGCAGGTGTTTGGGCAAAAATGACCTCCTGTCGAGGATACATTGGGCAATAATGCCCTCCTGGGGTAGATAGAATGGGCAATAATGATCTTCTGGGGCAGATGGTTGGACAAGAGTGACTTCCTGGGGCAGATACATTGAGTAATAATGAGCTCCTGAGGCAGAGAGAAGTGTAGTAATGACCTCCTGTGGGAGATGGTTGGGCAACAGGGACCTCCCAGGGCAGATATAATGGGCAAGTAATATCTCCCAGGGCAGATTTTTGGGCAATAATGACGTCCTGGGGCAGATACAATGGGCAACAATAATCTCCCAGGGCAGATTTTGGGCAATAATAACATCCTGGGGCAGATACAGTGGTCAATAATGACCTCGTGGGGCAGATCGTTGGGCAAGAGTGACCTCCTGGGATGATACAATGGGCAACAATGATCTCCTGTGGCAAATACATTGTGTAATAATGATGTCCTGAGGCAGGTGTTTGGGCAATAATGACCTCCTGGCATAGATACACTGGGTAATAATGCCCTCCTGGGGCAGATAGAATGGACAATAATGATCTGGGGCAGATGGTTGGTCAAGAGTGACCTTCTTGGGCAGATACAATGGGCAACAATGATCTCCAATGTCACAATCTCTACATTATTGACCACTGTATCTGACATATGGTCAATATTGCCCATTTTATCATGCCAAGAGGTCATTATTGCCCCACCGTCTGCCCCAGGAGGTCAATATTATCCAAGGTATTCGCCCCAGGAGATCTTTGTTACCCACTGGGTCCGTCCCAGGAGGTCATCATTGCCCAACATATTTGCACAAGGAGATCATTGTTGCCCATTGTATCTGCCCCAGGAGCTCATTATTGCCCATGATATCGGCCCCAGGTGGTCATTATTGCCCATTTTAGAATTCCAGATCACCCTTGCCCAGTCATCTGCCCCAGGCGGTCATTATTGCCCATTCTTTCTGCACCAGGAGGTCATTATTGCTCATTGTATCTGGCCCTGCAGGTCATTATTGCCCATTGTATCATCCCAGGAGGTCATTATTGCCCCACCCTCTGCCCCAGGAGGTCAATATTATCCAAGATATTTGCCCCAGGAGATCTTTGTTGCACACTGTTTCCGCCCCAGGAGGTCATGATTGCCCAATGTATTTGCCCAAGGAGCTCATTTTTGCCCATGGTATCTGCCCCAGGAGGTCATTATTGCCCATTTTATCATCCCAGGTCATCCTTGCCCAATCATCTGCCCCGGGCTGTCATTATTGCCCATTCTATCTGCCCCGAGAGGTCATTACAGCCTATTGTATCTGGCCCTGGAGGTCA
This sequence comes from Varecia variegata, assembly GCA_028533085.1. Classification (NCBI taxonomy): domain Eukaryota; kingdom Metazoa; phylum Chordata; class Mammalia; order Primates; family Lemuridae; genus Varecia; species Varecia variegata. Next base: position 181,238,278 of record CM052437.1, read on the forward strand.
TTATTGCCCAAGGTATCTGCCCCGGGAGGTCAGTACTGCCCATCTATCTGCCCCAGGAGGTCATTCTTGCCCAACTATCTGCCTCAGGGGTTGAATATTGTTCAACCATCTGCCCCGAGAGATCATTATTACCCTCTCTCTGCCCCAGGAGGTCATTATTGCTCATTGTATCTGACCCAGGAGGTTATTATTGACCACTGTGTCTTCCACACGAGGTCAGTACTGCCCATTGTATCATCCCAGGTCACTCTTGCCCAATCATCTGCCCCAGTCGATCATTATTACCCATTCTATCTGTCCCAGGAGGTCATTAATCCCCATGGTGCCTGCCCCAGGAGGTCATTATTGCCCAATCTATCTCCCCACGATGTCATTACTGCCCAACCATCTCCCCCAGAAGGTCATTATTGGCCAATGTATTTGCCCCAGGAGATCATTCTTCTTCATTGTTTCTGCTGTACATTGTCATTATTGCCCAATGTATGTCTCCCATGAGGTCATTATTGCCCAAGCATCTGCCCCAGGACGTCATTATTACCCAATATATTTGCCCAAGGACATCATTGCTGCCCATTGTATCTGCCCCAGGAGGTCGATATTGCC
>CM052437.1:181239380-181283095 GCA_028533085.1 Varecia variegata
GGGTCTCATAATCTTGCTCAGGCTGGTCTCGAACTCCTGAGCTCAAACGATCCGGCCGCCTCGGCCTCCCAGAGTGCTAGGATTACAGGCGTGAGCCACCGCGCCTGGCCAATTTCTATTTTTTTTAATTTGTTGAGGTCTGATTTGTTGCCTAGGCTGTGATCAGTTTTGGAGAAAGTTCCATGAGCTGATGAGAAGAATGTATATTTGGGTTTATTTGGGTGGAATGTTCTGTAGATGTCTGTTAGACCCATTTGTTCTAGAGCTCTGTTTAAGTCCATTGTTTTTTTGCTTATTTTCTGTTTGGAGGATCTGTCCAATTCAGTCAGTGGGGTTGTTGAGATCCCTAGCTACTATGGCATTACTGTTTATAATGCTATTTAGATCAAACAGGTTTGCTTTTTATGTATCTTGCCTTTTATGTATTGGGGGGCTCCTGTGTTAGGTGCATAAATATTAAGAATTGTTAAGTCGTCTTGTTGAATTTTTCCTTTCACCATTATATAGTGACCATCTTTGTCTTTCTTTACTTTTGCTATTTTAAAGTTTATGTTGTCTGAAATAAGGATCGCTACCCTGGCTCTCTTCCATTTGCCTGGAAGTTTGTTTTCCAGCCATTGACCTTGTGTATGAAAGCATCTTTGTGGATTAGATGCGTTTCCTAGAGACAGCAGATACTTGCCTTATAATTTTTTATCCACTCAGCCAGTCTGTCTCTTCAAAGGATGATTCAAGCACTTAACATTTATTGAGAGGATTGATATTTGGGGTAGATTTCTGTTCATATTGTCGGGTAAATTCTTATTGTTTTGTTTTACCTTTCAAGCCATTGAGGAATCCAGGTTCTGAACTTTCAACTCTTGAGTGATTTTACTTTGGTGAGTGTCTATTATGCTGTTAAGTGTATAATGCAGGTCTGAGTACTTCCTGCAGGGCAGGTCTGGTATTCGCAAATTCCATCAGTTATTGCTTGTCTGGGACAGTCTTTATTTCTCCCTCATAGATGAAGCTTAGTTTTGCCAGGTAAAGAACTCTAGGTTGTAAAGACTAATCATAAAAAAAAGAAAAAAAAAAGAATTCTAGGTTGGCCATTGTTCTGTTTTAGAAGATTGAGGATGAGTCCCCAGTCCTTTCTGGCCTGTAGGGTTTCAGTTGAGAAGTCAGCAGTTAGTCTGATAGGTTCTCCTTTGTAGGTTATCTGCTGTTTTCGTCTTATTGCTCGAAGGATTGCCTCTTTTGTGTTCACTTTGGCCTATCTAATAATTATGTGATGTGATGATTACCTTTTCACATTGAGTCTCCCAGGAGTTCTGTGTGCTTCTTGTATCTGGATATCTAGATTTCTGGTCAGTCCAGGCATATTTTCCTCCTGTATTCCAAGAAATAGATTTTCCAGCCGTTGCGTATTTTCTTCTTCTCTCTCTGGGACACCTATAATTCTTTTATTTGGTTTCTTTACATAATCCCGCATTTCTCGTATGTTTTGTTCTTGTCTCTTGCTTCTGTGTTCCTTTTCTTCATCTGATATGTTTAGCACATGGGCATTATCTTCAGGCTCTGAGATTCTTTCCTCTGTGTGATCTATTCTGTTCTTAAGGCTTTCCACTGTGTTTTGAAGTTCCTTGAATGCATCTTTTATTTCCAGAATTTCTCTTTGGTTCTTTCGTAATACTTTGATTTCTTTAGAGAATACTTTATTCATTTCCTGTATTGTTCTCGTGGCTTCTTTGTGTTGGGTTTCTAGTTTCTCTTCAGTTCCATTGAATTTTCTTACAATCCGTATTTGGAATTCTTCTGTCTTTTTAATCATTTCATTTAAATTAGTATCCATTTTTGAGGGTCTAATGATTTCTTTTGGGGGTGACTTTTCTCTCTGATCTTTCATGTTGCCTGTGTTCTTTTGCTGGTTCTTTCTCATCAAGCTACTAGGTCGAGAACTGGGAGTGCTAGAACTGGTTTGTGCCCCTAACTGCACGCCCCCAAGGGATGTTCCTTGATAGTGGTGGGAAGAGGTGCCCTGGTCTTGTATTGCCTTAGAGGTATTTTAGCAAGTTGGATTACCTCTGACCTGTTGTCTTCACCTCTTGCCATGGAGATTAGTGAGTTTGGTCCCTCAGCTTAAGCTGCCAGGTGGTGAATTGCACTTGTGTGTATGACTCCACTGCCCTCTAATAGCTTGAGCTGGAAGGCACTGTGTTAAGCTATCCGGTTACCCTCTGTCGCTGGTTGCAGATTGCGTGAAGGAGCCAGTTATCGAGGTCATCTGATGCCTCTGTGTTAGTCTCTGGTCTCCTGGATGAGGAATACGAATGCCCCGATCTTTAGGAAGGGTCTTGCCACTCCCAAGAGTTACTTGGACCCTGTTCCCCCTTAAAGTGGGGGTAAGGGCAAGATAGCTCAGCTGATGCTTGCAAACCTGTGTGTGTATGCTTCTATGGTTGCTTGACCTGCCGCTAGGGGGAGCCACTAGTATGTTATTCAGGACTCTTGCACCAGCTTGGGAGGCTGCTCCTGATGGGAGGAGGGGTCAATTGGTGGAATTGCTGAGGTCTCTTATCTTTCCCTGTCTACAGACACCCCTGTTGGCAGCTTTCGGATATGGAGAGCAAGCCCTAGAGTTATGATCTTATTAGATGACCTAAGCCAGTCCGGCGGGCCCAATCAGTGGGCTGTCAATTATTGTACAGCGCCCAGGCACCACAGATTCACGCCCGTCGCACAGGGAAGGCGGCTTTTCTCGCTTGTCCCCACCTCCAAGGGCGGAGCCCGCCATGCCAGGCAGAAGTCGCTGGGAAAGAAGAGGGGTGTTGCCCGACTGCCCAGCGCCCCAGCCTCTGGGGATCCTACAAGTGGCGGCCTCCCACCATGGGGGAGCTAGCGTTGTGAGGAAGCACTCAAGGTTTTTTTAAAAAAAACTGATATTTTCCCCAGGAATACTGTATTTTGAGATCTACTGTCTTAAGAAAAATAGGAAATAGAAAAACCTCTTCTACCTTCAATACGTATCAGTTGAACTTTTCAAATTAAATGTCATGAAACAGTAATCCACACCTCACTTCTGACAGTTTCTGTGCTGTTCCTCATAAGGAGTTGTCTTTTTTTGTTGTTGTGGTGTTAAAATATATATAACATGAAGCTTATTTTAACCATTTTTAAGTGTATAGTTCGATGGCATTAAGTACATTCACAATGTTGTGTCACCATCACCAAAACTTTTTCATCACCCCAATCAGAAACTCTAAGCATTAAGCAATAACTCTCCATTTCCCCCTCCCCCCAGCCCCTTTCTGTTTGTGTGAATTTGCCTATTCTATAATAGATACTTCATGTGAGTGGAATTGTACAGTATTTATCCTTTTGTGTCTGATGATTTCACATAATGTTTTCAAGGTTCATCCATGTTGTAGGAAGTATCATACTTCATTCTTGTGGCTGAGTAATATTCCATTGTATGTATATATCACAATTTGCTTATCCAGTTATCCCTTAATGGATACCGGGTTGTTTCTACCTTTTGGCTATTGTGGTAATGCTCTGAACATGTGTTTGCAGGGGTCTGTTTGAGTCCATTTTGAATTCTTTTGAGTATACTACATCCAGGAGTAGAATTGCTGGATCATATGGCAGTTCTGTTTAACATGTTGAGGAACTGACAAACTCTTCTTCACATTTTAAAAACTGCTTTCTTAAAGACCTTCATACCTTATTAATTGCTAAATCTGAGGGCTCCACCTTAGCTCTCATGTGTCTTGACCTTTCTAAACCTTTGTGATACCTCATGGTGCTTGTCAGTACATGCTTTTGAGTTCTCCCACTTTGTGGTCCTCAGGTCTGTCATGGGCTCTTCTGCTTAACACAGTACTTAAGTGTGCACGTCCCCAGAGCTTCAGTGCTTGCTCCCTCACCCATTGTGCTATCCTCATTACTTAAGCCCTCCTTTGCTATTACGTCCATGTAACTTAAGCTATCATTTCGATGTTTGTTTTAAACTTCTCTCTGAGGCCTCAATTTGAATTTGAAGCTCGTGGGCATCTCCGTATCAGTGTTCTTTCAAATGCAACATGTGCAGAGCAAAATTCATCTTCTGTTAATCCTCCCAAACCTGTGCTACCTGTCAGTAAGACTTGAAAGCTGCCTATTGTTTTTATTGCCCCTTTCTCCCTTAGAGGACCCATATCCTGTCAAGTTGACAAGTGCAGACAGTTCTGCTGATCCTCCTTTCCACTCACTTTCATAGCTTTAGATTGAGACACAATAGCCTCTTATTGGAATTTTTCTAACTGTACTCTCTGATACTAGATTTTTTTCCCTCTGTCCCAAACCATTTACACACAGCTGCTAGAATTTTCTTCCTAAGATTTATTTGCTCAAAAACACTAGTGAACTTCCTTTTACATGCAGAACAAATTAATCCTTATCCTCAGCATCCGAGCCTCATCCTGTCTTCATATAATTAATCACCTTACGTTAGCCTCGTCCTGCCCCTGTGTATTCATCTGTATTCATCATTACAGCCAGCCATTCTACTTGCTGTACTGTTTGGAAAACCGAAAACAGATATGTGTTGTAGTTTCCCAAGACTTGAACTTTCTGCTTGAAATAGTTCAGTATTTGGTCTTTGAAATTTTCATGTTTAAAGCCAAAACTTAAATCTCAACTTCTATGAGAAATCTTCAAGTGTTTACAGACAAAATTGATTTCTCCTCCATCCTTGTTTCCATATATTTTGCTTATATCTTTATTGTAGCAGCAATTTTTAGAGTTTGCTTTTGGATATACCCAAGTTTTTCCATCCAATTTATTATTTCTTTAAGATATTTTTTTCTTAGAGAAAATGAGATTACTGTCTAAAGTGTATGATGGTTTCTAAGTCTCCTGTGGCATTGTCCAACTGCTTTTTAAAAAAAATCTTTATATTATGGTTTTTGCTGTTGTTGTTGTTGTTTTTGAGACAGAATCTTCCTCTCTCGCCTCAGGTAGAGTGCAGCAGCAGCAGCATCGTAGCTCCCTGCAAGCTCAAACTCCTGGACTCGGTGATCCTCCTGCTTCAGCCTCTTGAGTAGCTGGGACTACAGGCATGTGACAGGACACCCTGCTAATTTTTTTATTTTTAGTAGAGACGGGGTCTCACTCTTTCTTAGGCTGGTCTTGAACTCCTGAGCTTAAGCAGTCTTCTGCCTGGGCCTCCCAGAGTGTGAGGATTACAGGCGTGAGCCACCGCTCCTGGCCTATATTAATAATTTCATCATTGATAAATGTACTGTTTACCTGTTTTTTGAATATAAACAAGTATTTCTAAAAACTTCTGTAAGTAATTTGAGCTAGAATATACTATCTTATTTTTATTTGTATGTCTTTGCTAATTATTGAAACTGAAGACTTTTCCATGTGTATTTCCATGTATGTTTCTTTTGTGAATAGTCTTTTCTATATACTTCATCTGTTAATCTAATACTTTACTCATTTATCTAATAATGCTGTGCCATATTTGCTACAGATATTTTCCTGTTTTTGTCCTTTTGCTTTTTAATTTTAGTTATCACCTTTGACTTACAGTGATAGCTTTATTTAACTTTAATATCTTATAAATATTTTCTTTAGTTTTCAACATATTTTTAGAAGTTTGAAAAGAGTTGGTAAAAAGACAAGGGAACTTCATTATAAATTGCATTTTAGAAAAGGAAGCATATATAATCTTCACAACTAGTTAACTTACAAATCTTCAGTGTAGTGAAAAATTCACTTTTTTTCCCCTTCTTTTTCATGTTGTGGTAGAATATACATAACATGAAGTTTATCTTTTTAATCGTTCATCTTACCAAATTTCTGAGCCTATTCATGATATTGGAAAAGGATTCTTTGTTAGTCTGGGTTCTCCTGAGAAACAGAACCCATAGGATATGTATACACGTGCGCGTGTGCGCACACACACAGACACACACAGATTTATATTAAAGAATTGGCTCACGTGATTGTGGGGGCTGGCAAGTCCAAAACCTGCAGGGCGGCTGGGCACGGTGGCTCACGCCTGTAATCTGTAATCCTAGCACTCTGGGAGGCCGAGGCAAGTGGATCCTTTGAGCTCAGGAGTTTGAGACCAGCCTGAGCAAGAGCAAGACCCCATATCTACTAAAAATAGAAAGAAATTATATGGACAACTAAAAATATATATAGAAAAAATTAGCTGGGCGTGGTGGCACATGCCTGTAGTCCCAACTATTTGGGAGGCTGAGGCAGGAGGATTGCTTGAGCCCAGGAATTGGAGGTTGCTGTGAGCTAGGCTGACGCCACGGCACTCTAGCTTGGGCAACAGAGTGAGACTCTGTCTCAAAACAAAAACAAAAACAAAAAAACCCGCAGGGCAGGTGGGAGACCCAGGGAAGAGTTAGTGTTGTAGCTTGAGCCTAAAGGCAGTGTGGAGGCAGAATTCTCTTTTGTACATGTTCGAATTTCCTCTTCTTAAAAAGAAACGAGACATATAAATGGCCATCAGGTACATGAAAAAATGCTCAACACCATTAGTCATCAGAGAAATGGAAATCAGAACTACAATGAGATATCATCTCACCCCAGTTAAAATGGCTTTTGTCAAAAAGATAGGCAATAATGAATGCTGTGAGGATGTGGAGAATGGGGAACCCTTATACACTGTTGATGGGAGTGTTAAATTTGTGCAACCACTATGGAGAACAGTGTGGAGGCTCCTCAAAAAACTGAAAACAGAACTACCATATGCCCCAGCAATCCCACTGCTGGGTATATATACAAAGGAGGGGAAAACAGTATATGGAAAAGATGTCTACACTCCCATGTTTATTGCAGCACTATTCACAATAGCCAAGATTTGGAATCAACCTAAATATCCATCAGTGGATGAATGGATAAAGAAATTGTGGTATATATACACAATGGAATATTATATAGCCACAAAAAATGAAATCCTGCTATTTGCAACAACATGGATGGAACTGGAGAACCTTACGTTAAGTGAAATAAACCAAGCTCAGAAAGATAAATCTTGAGCATTCTTACTCATGTGGGAGCTAAATATTAAAAACAATTGATCTCATGGAGACAGAGTGTAGAATGATGGTTACCAGAGGATGGGAAGAATAGTGTGGAGTGGGGGAGTAGTGGGGATGGTTTAACGAGTGCAAAAATATAGTTAGCTAGAATGAACAATATTTAATAGCACAACAAAGTGACTATAATCAACAATGTTAGAGTATACTTTAAGATAACTAAAAGAGAATTGGAAAATGATAAATGCCTGAGATGATGGATACTCCAATTACCCTGATTTGATTAATTCACATTGTATGCTGTATCAAAGCAGCACATGTACCCTATAAAGATATACAGCTATTATATACCCATAATATTAATAATTAAAAAGAAAAAATCCTCACATTCACACACACAAAACCAGTCATATTTGATTAGGGCCTGCCCTAATGACTTCATTTTAATTTAATGATCTCTTTGAAGTCTGTCTGTTACATTCTGAGGTATTGGGGGTTAGGAGTTCAGCATATGATTTTCCAGGATACACAATGTAGCCCATAATAGGTGCCAAATAATCTCTTGTGAGATGGAGTGGGAGAAGGCAAACCAGCAGGTATTTAGTTTATTATATAAGCTCATTTATATAATAAATAATTTGGAATGAAATACAATTTGGAAGTAGCTAACAATTCACTTTTAATTGTCTGCTATTACGTTAAATTTACAAATTGGTAGGGAAGCTATTCTGTACTTCCTAAGTGTTTCCAGAAGATTCTGCCTTCATACTTCCTATTAAGTTTATTTCCAAGTATTTGGTTGTCTTTTTTTAATGGGATACTTTTTTTCATTATATATTTCTTAAAAACTAGAATGGGTACTTACTATTTTATTTTGGTAGTGTATTAACTTGATATTAGGTAATTCTTACAAAAATGTTAAAGCCATTAGAATTTCCGTCCTAATGAGATGGGATTTTTAAAACTTTGCATTAGGGGAACTAAAAGTTCTCACTGCTTATTAAAATAAAATTAAACATTTTATTTTGTGATAACTGTAGATTCATGTGCAGTTATAAGAAATACTATGGAGACAGCCTGTGTACCCTTTACTCAATTTTCCCAAATGTTAATATCCTGCAAACCTATAGTATAATATTAAAAACAGGATAATGACATTGATACCTTATTGATAGAGTGTTCCCAGTTCCTCCATCCAGTCCCTGTGACATTGCTGTTAATCACTTCATTTACCTGGGTATTGTAATTACCCAGTGCATGCATTGTTACTATCATTACTTTAAACAGTGATCTTTTAGATCAGTTAAGAATAAGAAAAGATTTTATTTTACTTCAATTTTTTTCCTTCTCTGATGCACTTCTTTATGTAGCTCCAAGTTTCTGACCTATATCATTTTTCTTCTGCCTAAAGAATTTCTTTTAACATTTCTTGCAGGGCAGGTCTGGTTTCTCTAATACTTTAAATATTTCACTCTACTTTGATCTCTGATGAGAAGTCCACTGTAATGTTTATCCTTTTTCCTCTATAGATAAAGCACCCCCCCCCCGCCGCCGGGGCTTCTTTCAAGATTTTACATTTCCTTTTGATTTTCTGAATATGATATGCCTAGGTGAAAGTTTTTTGGTATTTATCCTGCTTGGTGTCAGTGTCCTGGATCTGTGGTTTGGTGTCTGTTGTTAATTTTGGAAAGTTCTTGGCCATTTAATTTCAAATATTTCTTCTGCCTTTTTGTTTTCCTTCTGATATTCCAGTAATGTGTATGTTATACTTTATGAAATTGTCCTACAGTTCTTGGATGTTCTGTTATTGTTGTTTTTTTTAATTCTTTTTCCTTTTCTGTTTGGAAGTTTCTGTTGACCCACCTGTAAGCTGATTTCTTTCTTTGGCGCTGTGGAGCCTACTCCTGAGCCCATAGAGTGCATTCTTCATTGTTGAATTCTAGCATTTCGTTTTGATTCTTTCTTAGGGTTTCTGTCTCTCTGCTCAGGGTGTCCATCTGCTCTTGCATGTTGTGTACTTTTTCCTCTAGAGCTCTTAACATTAATTATGGATATTTAAAATTCCCTATTTCATAATCCCAACATCTTTGTCATATGTGAGTCTGGCCTGATTATTGCTTTGTGTTTTCAGACAGTTTTTTTCCTTGTCCTTTGGTATATGTGTGTTATAATTTTTTTCTTTTTTTTTGAGACAGAGTCTCACTCTGTTGCCCGGGCTAGAGTGCCGTGGCGTCAGCCTAGCTCACAGCAACCTCAAACTCTTGGTTTCAAGCAATCCTCCTGCCTCAGCCTCCCGAGTAGCTGGGACTACAGGCATGCGCTACCATTCCTGGCTAATTTTTTCTATATATTTTTAGTTGTCCGGCTAATTTCTTTCTATTTTTTAGTAGAGACAGGGGTCTCGCTCTTGCTGAGGCTGGTCTCCAACTCCTGACCTTGAGCGATCCACCCGCCTTGGCCTCCCAGAGTGCTAGGATTACAGGCCTGAGCCACCGTGGCCCGGCCTTAATTTTTTTTCTTTTTTTGTTGTTGTTGAAAGCCTGACAATAGGAATTGAGGTAAATAGACCTTTGGTGTGAGGATTTATGGTAATCTGGCTAGGATTTGTCTGTGTTTAATGTGTGATGTAGCTACAGGTCCTGGAGACTTTGGATTGCTCTAGTGTCCTTGTTTTTGTCCGCCCTCTTAAGGAATTTCTAAGTACTCTTCCCCAGAGAGACGCTGTGTCTTCCAGCTCTTTCAGCTGTAACCCACTTTTATTATATTTGAAACCCTGTAGATGTGGTGACAAAATGTGAAGGAGGGTAAGAGTTCACTAATATTCTGATTAAATCTCAGTCTTCTAGGGGGCCTCTGTTTCACATAGGTTCACTCTTGTGGTGGGTTGTGACCTTCACAAGTTATTTCTCTAATGGTTTAGCTTCCCCTCACCCCACCCATCCCACCACTACTCCTTGCCCTGGCTGCTAAGTTCTTACTCTGTTTCCTTGAAGCCCTGACTTTTGCTGATGATTTTTTCCGCTTTAGAGGAGGCTGGAGTGGGAGGAATGTTCTTTGTATTCCCCTAGTTGGGAGATGCCCTGGAGATGTCTTTTCCCCTGGAGCATATGCCTTTGTTATGAAGAAAGTTCTGGGTGTGTTTCACAATGATTACCCTTCCCTTTCCCTGCCTGAGGGGTCTTTCTGGGACCTTCACCTTGAGTAGCTAGTGGAGTTCCTGGGGTAAAGCCAGCCCACAGATGAGACCTTCCCTGGAGGGTCTCATCTCTTGCTAGTCGACACTCAGCCTCCAGCGCCAGCTTACAGCTTCAGCAGCTTCTGCTCCAGGTAAGCAGGTCACGCCTGTGTTTCTCCAGGTTTCCTGTGCAGTTTGCCCCGTTACCTCAGTTCTCTGATGGGTCCAAAAAAGTCATTGATTTTGAGTTTGCCCAGCTTTCTCTCATCACTCAAGGAGTGACAACTTCTATGCTCATTATATGTTGGGGCTGAAAGCGAAGTCAGCGCCATTCTTTTTAACTTACATTTTGTGACCTATTACCACCTTCAGTGAATTAGATGCATAGGCCCAGGGCTGTGATATTGCGTCTAGATTTAATTATGTAGGCTAAATTTAATATTTTGTATATATCACCTGATTAGTAAGGATTTCAAACAATACTGCCTTATAGCTTTTGCTTTCCTTAGAAAAGCTGATCACTTTGTTCTTTTCTTGCAAGTATAAAAATGTCTTCCAACTCTTCAGAAAAACTCTTTTGTATGCATTAGTTTTTTACTTTACATAGTCAGCAGAAGCTATAAAAGCTCTATCTTTATTAGATTTTCCATTTGGAAATAAAAAATGAGTACATGTAAGAATTTGTCAAGTTGTTGCTTTTCTGTTGAAACCTGATTTTATTATTTTGGGTTCTTCCAGAAGCAAATCCTGAGATAAAAATTTGAATCGGAAGTTGTCTATTTGTGAGGTTATCCCAAAACACACCAGGGAAATGAAGTGAGACGTGGTAGGAAAGGCAGCTATAAAGGGTATGTTTTCAAGCCAGTTTCTGCTGTGGAGAGCTAAAGCTTAATCATGCTGGGGACTTTAGGGCAGGGTAGAATACCGGTGTCAGAGTATTCCTCTCGGGGAGGGCCTGAGGGAGCCGGCATCTTTTTACCAGTCCACTGTTGAGGGCTGCCCCTAGGGAGGTACACATTCTCCCAGACTTTGGGCCTGCCCGGCAGGTGAGCGGGTGGGCTTCAGAGGCCAGACATACAGGTGTTGGCAGTTTGAATTCAGAACATCCTGTGGGATGCTCAAGGGGATGTGCAGGCAGCAGTGTCTGTGGTATTGATTTACTGGGGCTTGACTGGACAGTGTGAGCGAGGATCTGGCCATTTGACAGATCAGTTAAGTTTGTCAGCTTTCTAAACCTGTTGAGATGGTAGATATTCAGAAAGAGTTTTCTGAAAAAGCCCCAGGATTCTGTCACATTTTGATTTGTTGATGGTCTTTTTGGCACTATCTAGCCGGCACACTTTGAAATGCAAAAACAACAGTTTAGAAAATAACTAGCACCCCTCAGTAGTGGTTTATAGGTAGTTCCTACTCTGTCTTTAGCAATATGGTGCTTTACCATATTGTCTGTCTTTTTAGTTTCTTTTTCTTTGGTGTTTGTTTAATTTACTTCTTTCTCTCATCAGCATTGCTTTGTGTTTTTCTTCTGCATTTGAGATATAATGTTAGACATTTCATATATTGATGTCCTTTTTGATTTTCTTATAGAGAAGGGATTCATAGTTATCAGAGGGATGTCAAAGGATCATTCCCAGGGAGCATATCATATTTGGAATGTGTAATTATAAAATACTGTTGTTGGTGGCTAAGTTTTCTTGTAGTTTTCCAGGTTAAATAAGGAATGAGAAGGAATAATGTGTATTTTTATGTTGTCATCACCTGGTAATTTCATGGGGGTAAGTAGGGACAGTATTGTGTAAATCAGTATTTGTAATCACATGACTATAGCTGAGTCAAACATGAATGTGTCTTTTTTTATGGAAAAGGCTAACAATATTTGCTGTTTGACAATGCAGAATACAGAGTATACTTATGAGAAAATAGCTGAAAACTACTGCAAGGTAAATATTTAATTTTTATAGGTAGATACTTAACTTTGTACTGATAGAAAATGAAAGTGGTCTGTTAGTTAAACAGAATTGTCTCATTAGCCTGTAGTAAAAGGTGGAGATTCAAAGGGGCCTAAGAATTTCAGTCTAGATAATGGTTCATAGAGGAAAAACTATTCTTCAAATTGTGCTGTTAGAGCATTTATTTAGTGTTCAAATTTTATTTTCAAATTTTTTCACAAATTAATGGAATTAAATTTCAGTGTGCTTAAAATCCATTCTGTTTTCTTTGTTCATTTTGGTATGGAAATCCCCTTTGCTTTTGAGATAGGGTATACTGCTTCTTTCAAAGCCTTAACATATTTAATCTGATCCATAGCTCTTAGATTTTTTATAAGTGTTTTCCTAAGAAAATTTTTACCTCATTTATTAAATAACTGCATATGTTCTTTGTAGAAAATGTTTTAAATAAAAGTACACAGAAAATTAGCCAAACTGCCACTAACCTGAGTCTATTAATTTTACAGTAATTGCCAAAAACAGTATAACATTTTGTATATAGTATAGAGAGATTAAAAATAATTAGTAGATTATATAGCAAAATACTAATAGTAGTGAGATTTCAGGTGGTTTATAAATAGTTTCCTTTTTGCTTATCTGTCTTTTCTAAGTTTTGAGCACAATAGCAAAAGCTATTATTATTATCATTATTATTAATCCCCAGCACCTTGAATGTTGCCTGACATATGGAGCTCCTACTGTGTTCCTAGTATTAGCTTTTTCTTTAGGATTATTTAATGATTTTCAGAAGAATGTTGCATTATTTAGTACATTTAATAGGTTATGACTGGAAGATTAGTGGAATTACATAAGCTTTCATCTGTAGAGTGACATTGCATAACAGGCATTGTTTTAGTGACCTTTACATAATTTAACTACTTTATGGAGCACAATTTTGTAGCTGGTGTGGACTGTGTTATCTGTTAATAGAGGGTGACTATAAAAAGTGTTTCAAAATGAGCCTTCTTACCTCAAAGCACTGTACTGTGCTGTTAAGAAATACCCCTTACTCTAATCTGATAATGATGCTGGAATTTGAATTTAGTGAGCTGAGATTTTAGACCTTTGTGACCTAAACAGTTTGCCAGAAAGCATTTTAGATATAACAACAGTAGATGATAACAGTAGCAATAAAAATGTTGCTTTTTGAGCAGATTAAAGTATATATGTACTTAAATTGTTATTTGTGTGTTTTTATAGACTTATTTTTCTAGTTTCTTGGATTGCACGGTGTAGTGCAAGGCTGCTCTTTGCCTGTAAAGATGATGTCTAGCTTCCAAACCCTCTTTTATTTCCTTTCCCTCCTTATGGGTATCAGCTTTTTAAAAAATAATTTATAGAGGGATACTAGAAACCGACTCAGTATTATGTTTTGTCCTTCCTTTTCTTGATCCTTTGTTTTATAATATAAGCTGGTGTGTATGTGTGTTTTTATGTAGCATTCTATATACACTCTTCTCATCTTTTTTTACTTGACAACATAATTTAGAGACCAACCTATGACTTATGATATATAGAGATACTTTCCTTTTTACAAGCTGTATATTGCTTTATTGTATACATATTTCTTAGTTTATTCAGCAAGCCCCTTACTAAGGGACAATTGGTTTGATTTCAGCTTTTTGCTATTACACAGAGTCCTGTAGTGAATAGCCTTGTGGGTATATTGTTTCCTATTTTTACCATCTGTGGGATAGATTACTAGGAGTAATACTGCTGAGTCAAAGTGTAAATGGGTATAATTTTATTAGATGTTCCTAAATGAACCTGCGCTACCATATATGGGAGTTTCCCTACAGTCTCACCCTCAGAATATGTTGTCAGGCTTTTGAATTTTTGTAAGTTGAACAGGTGAGAAATGATACCTCAGTGTAATTTGAGTTCACATTTCCCTTATTATAAGCAGGTTTGATCATTTTTTCATATGGTTAAGAACCATTTGTATTTCTCTTTCTGTGAATGGTCTGTCTGTACGGTTGCTGGTCATTCACTTTTAGAATCTCTTTATTTGAAATTGTGGCTGACAAACCCTAAGGTGACCTCCAGTGATTTCCTGCCACCTGCTGCCCTCACTTTGTGTAATTTCCTCCTTCGGGCAGGGGCGGGCAGGGGGGGTACCTATGACTTGCTTCTAACCAATAGAATATGACAAAGCTGATAGAATGTCAATCTCTTGATTAGGTCAGGTCATCGGCAAAGACGATGGGAGGTCACTCCTGTGACTACATCACATTGTTTAAGACTGTCTTAAGCAGACTGGAGTAGGAGACTCCTTGGTGTTGAATTGATGAAGTTAGGGGCCATGTTGGTGAGGCCCATGTGGCAGGGAACTGCAGGCAACCTCTAGGGCCTGAGGGTGGAAGGAACTGAGTTCTGAGAGAGTGAGTCAGAGTAGAGCACATTCTTTCCCAGTCAAGCTTCCAGATGAGGACACAGCTTGGCTAAAACCTTGATTGCAGCCTTGGGGACCCTCAGCAGAGGGCACAGCTTAAGCTGTGCTCACTCTTGACCCATAGAAATTGTGAGATAATGTATGTTGTTTTAAGCCACCAAGTTTGCAGTAATTGTTATGTAGCAATAGAAAACTAATACTGAGATATTACTCTTTTGTCTGTGATACCAGTTGCAAGTATTTTTTCCAGTTTATCCTTTGTCTTTCTACTTTTAGTGTCTTTTACTATTGAAAGTTTTTTTGGTTTTGTGTAATCCAGTTTTTTTCCTGTGTTGTTTCTGAATTTTTTAGTTCTAGCTAAAAAATTTTGCCCGCTCTCAGATAATAGAGGAATTTACTTGTGTTTTCTTCTGATACTTGTGTGGTTTCCTCTTTCACATTTAAATATCTAATTCATGTTAGATGTTTCTTGGTGGGTGATGAGAGGAATATGAACCCTGTTGCTTTTCCATATGGCTAAACAGTTATTTTCACATCATTTAGTTAAAAGTCATTCATTTCCATTCTGGTTTTTGGTGTTATCTTTATTTATACTAAATTTATAGTAAATATAATATATACTAGATTTTTAAATTTTTTTTTATGTAATTGGGTTTTTCCCCCTCTCCTTTTCCCATCAGTTTGTCAGACTATGTGTGTGCCACCCTGAACTGTCCTGGAGTTTATTATCCAGTAGGGCTCACTTCCCTCCTAGTTCTTTTCCCAAGGTTTTATTCTCATTCATTCTTTTCCAAATGAATTTTTAATCAACTTGTCTAGCTCCAGAAAAAAAAAATCTGACAGTATATTTAATAAGAGTGTGTAACATTTACAAGTTAATTTAGGGAGAGCTATTTATAATTTTGTGTCTTTCTGTCCAAGAATATAGGATGTACATCTTTCCATTTGTTCAAGTCTTTTGGGAGATTAGGAGTTTCTCATGGTTTTCCGCATATATGTTTTAGACATTTTTTGTTAAGTTTGTACTTAGTATTTTATCTTAAGATTTTTGCAGTGATATTCATAAAGGAGATTTTTGGTTGGGGGGAGTTTCGATCTTTGTCAGGTTTTGAGATCAATTTTACGCTCATTTCATAAAACAAATTTGGAAGATTTCCTTTTTAAAAAAATTATTTAGCTTAAGTAGCATTAGGATTATTAGATCCTTAGGTTGCCCTGTGACACTCTCTGTGCCTGATGGTTTTTTTTTTTCTTGGATTTTGTTTTTTGAGGAACTCTTTTGCAATTTTATTTCTTTGGGATTGGGGTCGATTTAAATGTCATATTTTCCTTAAAAGTTATTCTTTTCTAGCTGGTTGCAGTGGCGCATACCTGTGGTCCCAGCTACTTGGGAGGCTGAGGAGAGAGGATTGCTTGAGCCTGGAGTCCAGCCTGGGCAACACAGCAAGACCCTGTCTCTTAAAACCACACGCACGAGCGCGCGCGCACGCACTCTTCTTCTAAGTTTTCAAGTTGATTTGGATAGCATTGTTCATCTTTTGATTTTTAAAATTTCATTTCACAGTGTTTTCTAATTTATCATTAAGAAATCATAGACTGAGAGAGGAAGACTTGAGACTTTGGCTGGCATGTTGAGTATTTTGCTTAATAATGAAAATGTCTAATGAAACTCTTTTCAAACTGGTTAGGTGTCTTCTCCTCCTTCCTTTCCTTTTTCTTCATAGTAAACATTTATTTCCCAGGATGTGCTCTGCTCATATACTACACTCTTCTCTAAGATTTCACATTGCACAGAATCTAAACAATGTCCCTTAACCTCTTATGGAACAGAAGTACACCTTTAAAAAATTATATAAACAAGTACCTAATAGTTTGTAATACTAGGCACTGTGCTAAGCATATGGATTTGAAGAGATGGAGATGATCCCTGTCCTCAGGGGGTTTGTTTACACTAAGTTCAGCAGTGCTTACACTTTAGGCAAATTGTTTATTGGGATATTTCCAGTTCACATATCTGTCAAGGAAGATTCTACTATCATTAACTGTACCCTTCCAAAATCACTATGTTGGGTGTCTCATTTTCCAACCATGACATTTCGTGTCTCTGGCTCACTCTCTGGTAATAGCCACACCAGGACCTCTAACATGCATTTTTCATCCTGCTTCATTCTTCCACATCCTCACATCTCTTTTTGCTTGGCTTAAATCTGTTATTATAATCATCACACTGCATATACCTTGCCCTATTCTTGTACTATTGTACCTCCCTGGCAAAACCCCAAGTGACAGCTTACAAGGCACCTATCCCTGAGCAGCTAGCTACCAGACCATGACTGGAGGAAAACATAAAACCATACTGACTTGTCTCACCTTAAATTCATATGTACATCTGGTTAGCCTTTTATTCATTTAACTTTGAAAAATATATTACGTTGATATTTAACTGCTGAAGTTTTGGCTCTATTAACTGTTCAAGTTTATGATTGATAGAATTTGTTCACTAGTTGTTTTGCATTAACTAACCTTACATAATTTGCTTTGACCCTCCTTTCAGCCTTGGTTATTAAAGCCATAGCCAATTGCCTGTAGAAGGAATATCAAATAGTATGAAAGAAAAAAGACTTTATTGTGTAGATACTGGATTTGTTATTTGTTAGTATAGATTAGATTAAAATTTTAGTTTTTGATTTTTGTTTGGATGTTTTAATTTCTTAAGCAGTTAAGAAACTTATTTTTTTAAATAGCAGGCATCTGATTGCTTTTCACTATCTTAATACTTGGGTGTTGACTTCATACCTATCTAAAAACTGATAGTGCCTTTGCTGCTTCTGAACAGTATTATGGTTAATTATATAAAAGATATGACTGAATTTATAAATTTCTCTTATTTTATATGTTTTTAAATTTCATATGATTCACTAAATAAAAAAATATTCTCTAAAGAATTACGATGTGGCTTGGGGGAAATAATATAATATCTACCTGATAGAGTTGTTGAGAGTTTACAGTTCAGGAAACCAAAGAATTTTGATTTTAAGCTGTTGTGTATATAGGATGAGCCAGGATAGGATGATTCTTCTGTGAAGAACCTAGACAGAGTTGGCCAAATCCTTTGAGCAGGAAGCTTTTTCATTTTGCCCGTAGGTGCTAGCAGGCAGCCAAGAGCCTTGTACCTTTTCCAATAATGAATACGGCTGTTGTTCTGAGATAGTTTCCATACTATTGTTGAATAAGGTAGTCATATATCTCTGTGCATAGCATTAAGGTATTGTTTGGCCCAAGCAAGATAGTAATAAATTTGTGTAGCGATTCCAGGCATTTTTCAAGTATATTGATAACCATATTACAGTAATTTTTTCATTTATTTCAACATGAACAAATATTTGAATGAAACATTTCAAATATTTATTAAATGTTTGCTGTGTGCCAGGCACTCTTATGAGCTCAAAGGATATTGCAGGGAATAGAACATAGAAAAGCTCTTGCTCTCTTGGAGCTCTTGCTCTATTTCTGGTATGGGAGAGATAGACAATAAATAATAAACCCAATGCATAAGTAATCATGTATGTGTAAGAAGGTGATAAGTTCCATGGAATAGGAGGATAGGGTTTAATGTTTAGTGGCTGAGTTGCAGTTTTAAATAAGATAGTCTAGGTAGGGCCTTATTGAGAAGGTGATACTTGAGCAAAGATTCGATGGAGGTGAAAGTGGTAGCCATGAAATTACCTGGGAGGAAAAGTATTCTAGAGTATTCTAGACTGGGGGAAGAGCTAAGGCATAGTCCCTAAGTGGGGTGTGATTGACATGTTTGACCTGTGTCTAGGGCAAATGAATGAAGAGGGAATTAGTGGGAGATATGGTCAGAGAAGTAATGCCAGATGACCTCTTTATGCTAGAGGGACTTGTAGATCATTGTAAGGAAGAGATGGGTAGTCATGTATCCCATTCATTTATATGTTAAATTTAGATCTAATGAGGAAAAATATTAATGTGAAAAAATTAACATTTTGAATTCCTACTATATTCATTCATTCTATAGATTTTTTTTTTTAGCATCTTCTATGGGTCATTCATTGTGCTAATGAAGGGAATACAGTAAATAAGAAAACAAACAACAAAAGCAAGCCATAGTCCTTGTGGAGATTATCTTGGTTCATTGCAAATTATTGTGTTTTGTGTATCAATGATTTTCTTTCACTTCTAAGGTGTTTGTGTTTTTCTATGCTTGTCTTTAATTTAAAAAGTGCTAATAGCTGACATGGCACTTTCATTGGTGCCTGACTTTCCTTTATACTGTAGTCATTTCCAGCTACCCCTCTGGTCTTACTATTGATGAGACTTTTTGTTTGGTTGGGTTTTGGGTTTTTTTTTTTGTTTGTTTTGGTTTGTTACTGTTGGTTTTTTATTTTTTTAATTGACTTGTAGTGAAATATCTGGTAGTTCTAGGTTGGCAGACAGTTAAGAAATTGAGCTATTTACCATCTTCTAGCCTATGGTATAACCTTGTACAAGACAGCATAATTTTTAAAGTGGGGCTGACTGACGCTGGTTTGCTTTGTTCTGATCTTTGAGGATGATAATATTTTAAAAATTATCTTATACTGTAGAAATAAGTAATTTGTAAGTTAAATCTCTGTAGTTTTCTCATGTGTTTATGTTATTTATATAGAGTTTCCCTCTACTAAATCTTTTCATTGAGATTGTTTTATATGTGTGTTGGGCTCTTTAGAAAGAAATTCTTGGAAAATTATATTAGCCTTCATGAAGAACAGATATTATCAGAAAGCTTAGAAAAAAACTGTCATTCAATGCTATGTTTAGTTCTTCTTGCCTTATTTTATAGGGAATCTGAAGGAGAGGGAAAGCAGAATTATTTGAAAATAACTGTCAGATCTAGAGTAGACACTACGGCAGGCATAACCTTTTATCGGAAAGTAGAACTTTTTTTTTCAAGTTGCTTATTTTTAATAACAGATTTTAAGATCCTTGTTTAAAAAAAGAATCTTGCAATTTTACAGTTGGGACCTTAGATGTCCTATAGGAAGTACTTGTATTTTCCCCATGATAAGTTAGTACCTGATGAAAAAAATAACCAAACTGAAAGCAATCCAGAACAAAGGTGAAGAAATACCCATTAACATGGGCAAATGATTAAGTCACCTATTTTGCTGCCACTGGTTTTCTGAGCATTAACACATTGGCCTGTGGTTTTAATTGTTGAACCTTTTTTAAAAATTCAGTGCCATCTGTGTATCTTCTTGTATTGGAATCTATGTTAACTGTATGCATAGGGGTCCTACTTGGTCGTTTGGAAAATAGTGAATACGTATTTGGTGGATGATTAAAAGTGTACTGAAGTGTCTAACATATCTATCCTTCTTGTTTAGGAAATTGAAAATGGCCCTTCAGCTATGCTAGGTCTATAATGGGAAGTGCCACAGTTCGATATTTCTGTTATGGGTGCCTTTTTACGTCTGCGACCTGGACAGTTGTACTTTTTGTTTATTTCAACTTCAGCGAAGTGACTCAGCCACTTAAGAATGTGCCCATCAAGGGGTCTGGGCCCCATGGACCATTTCCAAAAAAATTCTATCCCCGTTTCACTCGAGGTCCAAGTCGAGTATTAGAGCCACAGTTCAAAGCAAACAAAATTGATGATGTGATAGATGGTCATATTGAAGATCCAGAAAAAGGCCACCTGAAATTCTCTTCTGAATTAGGTAAGTATATTTAATTTTTACTAGTAGCCATATCAATGTATTTACTCATTGGAAGTTTAATCTTTAAATCATGTGTTGCTCAGGAGATTAGAAATGTCATTTTTTTCTACACTGATTTGTTTGTGAACTAGCTGAGGTTCTGTGATTCTTGTAGACTCAGAGGAGAGTTATATTCTGATTTGTCCACTTCTGACTTCAGTATCTTATGAGGACTTGGGAGAAATCAACAAGGTCTAGAGAAGGAAAAAAAGAAAAAGAAAAAGTAAAGGGCTAGAAAGAAAATGGAACTATGGGAGAGGGTTTTAATTGCTAGGATTATCAATAAAGGAAAGAAATGACTGAAAGACGATCTGACTATATTTAACTTATTTTGAAAGGCAGATTTAATTAGAACATAAAGCATTGGGTTTAGAAATAAGCTGGAATTACTTATATCTAATAAGATTTCTACTTACAGGAATTATTAAGGTACTAGAATATATATTAAATAGAGTTTATGAAATTTTGTTATAAAACAGAAAGCTTTTTTCCCAGAAATTATATTTTCTTCAGTTTGAAAGTAGGAATCTATTGTATATGCCTTTGAATACTACCGTTCTAGAGTCCTGATTTTAGCAAATTTTATTTTAAGGGATAATAAGTGAGCCATTTTGATTATCTTTAAAACTCAAAAAAAAAAAAAGAACTTCGATCTTGTAGAAACATCACATAATAGGTAATTTAGCAGTAAAAGCATATAGTAAGATATTTTTGAGAGATTGAGAGAGCCATAGGCTATAAAGGAGATGTTAAAATAGAATTTTCATTTGGTCATAGTTTCAAAAAATACAATCAGTTCTTAGGTCTTAATGATTTTCTCATAAAGGAAGTCAAAAGTATTTAAAATTATATGAGGAAACAGAAGCTAATATGTACTTCAGTTTTCATAAAATATACCTTCTAGTCTTTTTCAAACAACCAGGAGACATTTTAAAAGCATTAATGGGAAAAGTTCTAGTTCTTTTATTTATTCATAGTTATTTTGGTGAAACATTTATAAAGTAACATTGGGTTTACCATTTTGAATGGACTTTGTATTTGCCTTTGAAAAAAGTAGTGAGAGAATTGTAGATATTCAAAAGGACAAACTCAAATTGCAACTAAATTTCTTATAGAAAATCCTAAAGACTCCCCCAAAATCTTTTAGAACTAATAAATCAATTTGGCAGTTGCAGGGTACTAGATCAGCATGCAAGAGAACAGTTTCATTTATGATAGCATCAAAAAGAGTAAAATACATACGAATAAATTTAGCCAAGGAGGTGCAAGACTTATACACTAAACTATAAAACATTGCTGAAAAATTATTTAATATCCCTAAATAAGTAGAAAGACATTCCAGGTCCATAGATTAGAATACTAAATACCGTTAAGATGTAAATACTACCCATAGATTAGAATACTAAATACCGTTAAGATGTAAATACTACCCAAAGCAGTGTATAGATTCAATGCAATCTCTATCAAAATGTCAATGGCTTTTGTTGAAAAGATGGGAAAAGTTATCCTGAAATTAATATGGAATTGCAAAGGGCTCCAAGTAGCCAAAACAGCCTTGAAAAAAGAACAAAGTTGAAGGACTCAATACTTCAAATTTTAAAACTTTCTCCAAAGCTACAGTAATCCAACAGTGTGATACTGGCATAGGATAGACATATAGATGAGTGGAATAGAACTGAGAGTCCAGAAATAGACCCTGCCTCATCTGTGGTCAACTGATTTTCTAAAAGGGTGCCGAGACCACTTAATGGGGAAAGAATAGTCTTTTTAACAAATGGTGCTGGGACGACTGGATATCCACGTGCAAAAGAATGATTGGACTCTTATCTCACACCATATACAAAAATTAACTCAAAATGGATCAAAGACCTAAATGTAAGAGCTAAAACCATAAAACCCTTAGAAGAAATCATAGGGATAAATCTTCATGATCTTGGATTTAGCAATGATTTCTTAGATATCATACCAAAAGTATAAGCAGCAAAAAAAAAAAAAATAGGCAAATTGGACTACATCAAAAGTAAAACCTTTTGTACATCAAAGAACACATCAAGAAAGTGAAAAAAGACAACCCACAGAATGGGAGAAAATATTTACAAATCATATTTCTAATATGGGTTCAGTATCCACAATATATAAAGAATTCTTAAAACTCAACCATAATGCCAAGTGCAGTGGCTTTTGCCTATAATGCCAACCCTTTGGGAGTCTGAGTTGGGAGGGTCGCTTGAGCTCAGGAGTTCAAGACCAGCCTAGACAATGGAGCGAGACCTCATCTTTACAAAAAATTTTAAAACGGCTGGGTATGGTGGCTCACACCTGTAATCCTAGCACTTTGAGAGGCTGAGGCAGGGGGATCACTTGAGGCCAGGAGTTCGAGACCAGCCTCAGCAACATAGCAAGACTCTGTCTCTATAAAAAATAGAAAAAATTAGCCAGGCATGGTAGCATGCACCTGTGGTCCCAGCTACTAGGGAGGCTGAGGCAGGAGGATCACTTGAGCCCAGGAGTTCAAGGCTGCAGTGAACTATGATCAGGCTACTGCACTCGAGCCTGCGCAACAGAGCAAGACTCCATCTCAAAAAAAAAAAATAAATAAATAAATAAAAATAAGAAAGAAATTAATGATCTTTTCACATGGAATAATTTTTCATCAAGAGATCTATATTAGAAAATGATTCGGGGCCAGGCGCGGTGGCTCACGCCTGTAATCCTAGCACTCTGGGAGGCCGAGGCGGGTGGATCGCTCGAGGTCAGGAGTTCGAGACCAGCCTGAGCAAGAGTGAGACCCCCGTCTCTACTAAAAATAGAAAGAAATTATCTGGCCAACTAAAAATATATACAGAAAAAATTAGCCGGGCATGGTGGCGCATGCCTGTAATCTCAGCTACTCAGGAGGCTGAGGCAGTAGGATCCCTTGAGCCCTGGAGTTTGAGGTTGCTGTGAGCTAGGCTGACGCCACAGCGCTCACTCTAGCCCGGGCAACAAAGCGAGACTCTGTCTCAAAAAAAAAAAAGAAAAGAAAAGAAAATGATTCGGTATCCAGCATGAGATCACCCTCTGTTTGATACTTTTTGCATCAAGAGGTATTTAGTGAGAATCTTCTTTGTGCAAGGCACTGCTCTAGGTGCTAAGTATCAACCAATTTTAATTTTATTTAAGTTTTGAACATAATCAAAGTCTCCTGTCATGGAGTTTGCCTCCTTGTGTAAAATGCTAACAGAGCTTTAAGAAAGGCTGTACTTCAGCTTAAAAAGTTCCAGAGAGAAGGCATGTAAGAGGTAATGTTTCCCAAGGTGGACCTGGGGACACTAGTCAAGTGTTCTGTGGTCAGATAAATTGGTGAAACACTGCATTCTATGTCCTGTCCCCTCACACTTGGATATCCATAAAATAGTCAACATGTTAAAGGCACAGTTGTCCTGCAATTAAAATAAAAAACCTATCTGATGTATTTCCTTAATTATTTGACCACAAAGTTCTTTTTTATTTTTAACATCTATTACCGTTCGATGGAATTAGTTTTGTATGAACAGACTTTGGGCAATGCTGCTACAGAGAGTCGTTCTGTGAGGAGAGGCTAAAGGTTTGACGTGGGAAAGAGAAAGCAAAAGATTTTATTATTCTGTGTAAAGATCTCTGACACAATATTAGAACAAGAATGTTAAATTACAGTGATTTTATTAGATTTGAAAAAATTAGCCAGGAGGAATTTCTAGACAATGAAGCTGATCAGAGTCAGAAACCAGAGACTGTGGAAGCTTTTGTGTAGAAAGGTTTATCAGTAGCCATTTGAGGGGCAGGGGGCTCATGTAGAAACTTGCCTATAGATGGGGCCTGTTGAGTGTTCATTGGGGTCCTGTAATCTGTTGCTTTAATGGAAAGTTATTTTTTTTCTTACTTGCAGGTAAATTTTTCTCTCGAATATAATAAATATTTTAAAAATTATGGCTTGTTAGCAAGTGTTGTTTATGATCAATACACACTTGCTTTGAGCTAGACTGATAAGAATTTGACCTCAACCTCAGTTTACTTTTTTAAAATTAGAGACAACTTAGATTTGGGAAACATGGCTGTTAATCTGGTTAATAGGATAAAGTCAACATTGTCTTATGATCAGAACATCACAGTAACTGGGGATCCTTTCTAGATTGAATGCACTGACTGTAACTCTGCTGTCTTGCAGGTATGATTTTTAATGAACGTGATCAGGAGTTGAGAGACTTGGGCTATCAGAAACACGCCTTTAATATGCTTATCAGTAACCGCTTGGGCTACCATAGAGATGTGCCGGACACAAGGAATGCCGCGTATGTTCCTCATTCGTTTCTGTTAATGCATTTGAATAACATAATGCTTTTAGTGTCAGCATAAAAAGTCCTGGGGATGGTGTTCACATTTTGTAGTTAGGTGTCATTATTCAGCGTATTAGGACACTTGAGACAGATTTCCACTTCTGTTATACTTGAAGTCACATGGTCTGAAGATTGTACTAACAAAGTTCTAGAGCTTCCTGTGTCTCTTTTGACATTTCAGATCATGTGGGAAAGAGGAGGGAGGGTGCTAATTAAATAACCTGAGCATAACTTTGTTTTAAATGTTTTGGATTCATAGCAAAAAGAAATTAAAATCCGTGAAGTTTACTAATAATATCATTTTTCTGTTTCATATTTTTATTCCTTAACACATTGACTTCCACACTAGAAAAAAATTTGTTCCTTGGGGCCACAGTGTTTTATTATGAACATAGAATAAAAACTTCAAAAACAAAATGATCCTTTCTAATTTAATGAAAAATTTGTTATTCTGTGTGTCAGTTATATGCAACTTGAAAATTGGTTCACATAGTTCCCAAGGTAAAGAGATGTGTAAGTTACATATGCTTCACGAGGCCCTGGGCTCAAAACTAGCGTGAGTTAAATACTACTCACATGGCAGTTAATGTGTTAAAAGGCTTTTCATTTATGTGGTCAGTTATTCCACAGATAGACATTTGTTGAGCACCTTCTGTTTGCTACACACTTTATTAAGTTCTGGAAAGAAACAGAATAAGATGTAGTAGTCCCTGGGTTCACAGGCTCAGAATCCAGCAGGGGAGGCAGATATGTTAGCAGGTCATTACGGGAGCACATGAAGAAGGCTGCGATAGGAATTGGTGAAACGGGGGCATAAGACCCAGAGTGGCCAGAGAAGGCTTCGCGGAGCGGTGGTGATTGAGCACTGTTGCAAGGGAAGGCCTTTCCACGGATAGGGAGCAGCATATGGAAATCTCTGAGGGACTGTAGTTCACTTTGGCTGTAGTGGGAGAATAGCAAGAGGCTGGAGGTAGGCAGGGCTTGGACATTGGAGGGCTTTTGTATATCATGTGAAAGAATTTAGGACTCTGGATTTTATTCTTTAGGTTCATGGGTTTTTGTTGTTATTGCTTAAAGCCACGTCACCCTTTTCATCAAATAATTTCTTACATGGAAGCTTTTCTGTTATCTTGATATAGGTTATTCAAATCTTTATTGGGCAAAAAATAAAATTTTTAAATGCATATTTTTATATTTCTGTTTCCTTTTGAAACCTCATTGAGGAAAATCTGGATATCAGTTTATGAGTGCTGCATTAAAATACTTACAGTGATTTCAGTAAAAATACTCACATTTTTATCTAGACTCTTGACCAAAAAAGAAAAAAACCTGACATTTTAAAAATGTTGACCTGGCCAGGTGCAGTGGCGCATGCCTGTAATTCTAGCACTTTGGGAGTCTGAGACCAGAAGATCGCTTGAGCCCAGGAGTTCAAGACCACCCTGGGCAACATGGCAAGACCCCATCTCTACAAAAAATAAATTAGCTGGGTGTGGTGGCACATGCCTGTAGTCACAGCTACTTGGGAGGCTGAAGCTGGAGGATCGCTTGAGCCCAGGAGTTCAAGGTTACAGTGAACTATGATTGTGCCACTGCACTCTAGCCTGGGCAGTGGAGCAAGACCCTATCTCTAAAAAGAAATTAAAAATCAAAAAATTAAAATGTTGACCTAAAAATAAGCAAGATAGCAGGTATAGGAGGGAGAAATTATTAACAAAATAACTCTTGAAGAGGAAACCACATTGTTTTGTTAAATTTTTCTAAAAAAATTATTAGAAGAAGCTGAACAAGGGGACAGTAAGTATGTAGTGATTAATAGCCTGAAACATTTCAGTCTTTTAAAATGTCAGAAATTCTTCATCTTTATCTTTACAGATGTAAAGAACTGTCCTACCCGACTGACCTGCCAGTTGCTAGCGTTGTGATTTGTTTCTACAATGAAGCTTTTTCCGCCTTGCTGCGGACAGTGCACAGTGTCATAGACCGCACTCCAGCACATCTTCTTCATGAAATCATCCTCGTGGATGATGATAGTGACTTTGGTAAGTAATGCTGTAACTGGTGATGTTGGGTCTTGGCGTGTGTGTAGCATTGACAAACATCAACAAGCTGACCATCTGCAGCTTGACAGAATAGCTACAGCTCCTATGTGTGCAATTGCAACTGAGCTGCCTGTCCATCGCTTATAGAATAATTTTGAAGAAATGCATTCTCTTTGTAATCTGTTTACAAACTGTGCTACCCAAATTTGGCCCTTGGAATTTTTCTGTTGGCTTTTTAAAAAAAAAAAAAAAAAAATTATTTTGAAATAACTGTAGATTCACAGGAAGTTACCCAGAGATTCTGTATACCCATCACCCAGTTCCCCAAGTGGTCGTGTCTTACATAATCCTAGTACAATATCGAGACCAGGAATCCACATTGGTATGATGTGTGTGTATGGTCCCATGGCATTCTGTCACATGTGTAGACTCCTGTAGCCACCACTGCAATCAAGATACAGAACTATTTCCTCACCCAGAGATCTCCCTCACACTACCCCTTTATATTCACCTTTCCCTCCCCCACCATTCCAGGCAACCACTCCTTTCTGTGATTTTTGTCATTTAAGAATGTTACATAAATGGAATCACACAGTATATGCCCTTTTGAGATTGGCCTTCTTCACTTGGCATAATGCCTTGACTTAACGTTTATCTAAAAAGTCTCTGACACAGATTGTCTCCGGATAAAAGTGTGGACTGCATTCTCATAGCTCTTAGATGATCCCTGAATGCCAGTATTTTATGATTCACTACATATTTTATACACTTTGCATTAATTCAGCATAGACTCTTGCTAAGAATGGCTTTATGTACACAAGCAGGATGGAAGGCTTTTCGTTTACACTACTCATTCAGTTCTCAGCAACTTTGCAAGAAAGGCTAGAACCCCATTTTATAGAGGAGAAAATATAAAAATTAAGTAATTTGCTTAGGACCTCATAGCTGTCAAGTAATAGAGTTGAATTTAGACCCCTGGTCTGCATGGTTCCAAGATTTCTTTCTGCTCTTTTCATTACAGCAACCTGAAGAAATACAGTGATATAGGTATATGCCAGTGGGATTTTTTTCCACACACTCAAGCATTTATTAGGCACCTCTTATAGCAGCAGCAAAATTGGTATACCAATATACTTAAACATACAAAGTGAGGAAATGTACACTGAGACCTGTGGGAACAAAATTCTCAAACCTTGATAAATATTGAAACTGCACAGGAGAAAAGTTGGAAAGGCTAGTAGAAAACAAAACATACTTTTTAAAAATGAGTGATTACAAAAAAAACTCCAAGTCAGTCTGAGTCTGGACCAGATAGAAGATTAGCTAAATACTAAATTCTAGAATTTATGGTTGATTTTTTTTTTTTTTAAATCAACCTGTTTTTTGGCTTTCACTTTTTGGATATTTTATCTAAAAGGAAAAATTCATGATAATTTATAGTGATTCGTATACTAACTATGGAAATAATTACTGCTTATTACCTTATATGAGCTTTGACATTATTATGAAATTTAAAGGTGAATGACCTATTTAATGCTCTTGGAAAAAAAGTGCTAACTTAATAAAAGGACATAATTACTACTATTATTGTGTAATTCTTCGTAGGGGCAACAGAAGTTGTTGCTTAACTATTCTGAAATGGAATAAGACTTAATAAATTATGGCAAAATTCATTTGCATCTTATTTTGTTTTAAATGTGATTTATATGCAGTTAGCTGAACATTCATGCACTCAAAATATTCATTTCAAACATTCTTTATGCAAAACATTGTGCTAGATGCTATGGAAGTACTAACAAGTCTGTAACTAAGGTAACTATTCTTAGCTTGTATTCCAACTCTTACCCTTAATTTCTTTCCTTTTTATTACTATAGGGTAAGCTACGATATTCTTTTAAAATAAAGCAGAAGATTCTATGGTATTTGCTTGATAATTTGTTGTGAATTTTAGCAAGTGCCAGATAAAACTTTAGAATAGCTATAAAACGTCTTTGCACATGTCTCATATGGTTTGAGTAATTGTGGGACTGTTTATGTTCAGATGATTTGAAAGGAGAACTAGATGAGTATGTTCAAAAATACCTCCCTGGAAAAGTTAAAATAATAAGAAATACAAAGCGTGAGGGATTGATTCGAGGAAGAATGATCGGAGCAGCCCACGCGACAGGTACGACTTCCTGCTGGCTTTTCCCTGTGGGTGTTGGGTGACAAGGGCTTGATCCTCGGCCTTTTCCTGATTCTGCAGAGTCTGTGAAAAGTGGCGTTTCAAACAGGCATCGCCACAAGAGACATAAGGCTTGTTTTTGCTTGGGAAAGGCCTTTCCGTAACTCCAAGCCTGCTGCCCCAGAGCAGTGGGTTGAACTCTGTTTTCCTAGTGACCTTTTTTATTAATTATTGTCCCTCAAATAGGTTTTTTATCTTGTTTACTTATATAAGCAGAAAAGTCTAAACCAAAGTGTAACTGAACTCTTTTTTTTTTTTTTTTTTTTGAGACAGAGTCTCACTCTGTTGCCCGGGCTAGAGTGCCATGGCGTCAGCCTAGCTCACAGCAACCTCAAACTCTTGGGCTTAAGCAATCCTTCTGCCTCAGCCTCCCGAGTAGCTGGGACTACAGGCATGTGCCACCATGCCCGGCTAATTTTTCTATATATATATATATTTTAGCTGTCCGTATAATTTCTTTCTATTTTTAGTAGAGACGGGGTCTTGCTCTTGCTCAGGTTGGTCTCGAACTCCTGACCTTGAGCGATCCTCCGAGTGATCCTCCCGCCTCGGCCTCCCAGAGTGCTAGGATTACTTACAGGCATGAGCCACTGCGCCCCAGCCTGTTACTAAACTTTTATACATTTTTAAATACAAAGTTTAAAATATATGTACCCAAACTATTTGATTTGAATTATGCTAGTAATTCTTAGAATGGAATACACACCTCTGGAGATCTGCATCATGATTTTAGTTGGTAAATAGATATAAGATTGACTTATGTAACTATAAAAGGTATTTTCTTTAAAATTCCCTCTTAATTCTTCTGATTCTATCAAGGAGAAAGTCTCCATTGTTACTAACATATCTTTAAAACCATTCCATTGTACACTAATCTCTCCCTTTAAAAAGAAGGAACAGGTATCAAACTCATAGAGTCTTCTGCAGAATATATATCTGGTTAGTCTTCGGTTACATTGATTCTGTTGTATTTCTTTTTATGTTTACCTCTGTATAAGGTTGGTGTTCCTGATTTTCATTTATGATCTTGATTTTTAAAATTTCAAAAATAAATTTAATTAAGTTAAAACAAATGAATCTGTTTAAAAATACTAGGCATACAATTGGCAGGTAGTGCATGGACATGGCAAAAAAAATCAGGAAGGTGATTTGAGAATTACTGAACTTGGTGGGGGGCATTCCCCGGCAGCAGTGGCATCTACTGCCTTCTTAGCTTCCCGAGGTCGGACGGGACCGGGCGCCTTCAGGCTGCTGTGGGCGCAGACTCTACTGCCTTCTTGTACTGCAAGCTCTTCTAGATAACCAGCCACAAGGGGTGTGGTGTTTGCCGCTGCTCACCACTACCCCTCTTGTGTAGCCACTGGTCCATTTGCTGGGTGTAGCTGGTACTTCACTTTTAGAATCTTCTCTTCTTTCTCTTAAACCCACAGTGATCTGAAGGAATTAACAAAAAATGGGGAGTAGCTCTTTTATATCCAGTCTGTGGTTGTGTATGCAAATTGAATTCAGAGCTTAGGATACTTTCTTTTCTAGATTTCTAGTCAAATAAAGGCTTACTGAATTGGCTGTGTTGAGTTATTGAAAGCAACGAGATAAAGAGAAAATTCTGGGGTATTTTCAATATTGTGCCATTTGAAACACTGCACTGTTAAAATGCATGTTTGGGGCGTGGGGGCGGTGGCTCAGGCCTGTAATCCTACCACTCTGGGAGGCTGAGGCAGGAGAATCACTTGAGGTCAGGAGTTCAAAACCGGCCTAAGCAAGAGTGAAACCCTGTCTTTACTAAAAATAGAAAAAATTAGCAGGGCATGGTGGTACGTGCCTGTGGTCGCAGCTGCTCAGGAGGCTGAGGCAGGAGGATCGCTTGAGCCCAGGAGTCTGAGGTTGCATTGAAGCTCTGATGAGGCCACTGCACTCTAGCTGGGATGACAGAGTGAGACTCTGTCTCAAAAAAAGAAAAAAGTTTACTGTGAATTTATTTTTTTCAGATAACAATAGTTATTTAGGGTTTTTTTTTCCTCAATTATTTTTTGTAGTCTTTCTCTGTGGTTGTAGGTTTTTTTTCTTTATGATCTGTTTAGGCCCTTGTTCAAGTATAGTTTAGGATCTCTCAAAAGCAAACCAATTTGGGGGAAGTCATTGTCACAGATTCAATGTGACCAGGTGTTATCTTTATTTAATTAGATTGTCATTATTTGAAAAAAGTAACACTTTTTTTGCTAACTAGAAGAAAGGTGTATCCCACTGGCATGAAAACCATTAAAGCCAAGAGAGTTGGGAGCATTGGAAAGGAAGCTGGGAAATGGAAGATAGGAATGAGTGAGGTGGTCTCCGGGTGGCGCTGTTGCGGGTGTTTCCACAGTGGCATCAGCGTACATGCTTGTCTCCTTTGGGTTGGTTACAATGATGTTCTATGTCACTAATGAAAATGTATTATAGTTATGTTCCCTGTATTGTTTACTAAGGCAGGGAAATGCATTCTAAGTGTATGCTAATTTATAGATATTTTGATTAAAATAATTGTAGTATCCACACACAACTGGCCACTGTCATTGTACTAAAACATCTTGAATCACCAAATGTCTGGCCATCCAAAGAGCTAAGTTGTTACTGTGAGAGTTTGAATCTTTTTATTGAAGAGAATCTGAAGTATCTATAAATTTTTCAAGAGTTGTGCGTATTATTGTACATGTTCCTCAGTTACGCTTCAGGCAGAATTCTTGGCTAAAGGACTTCCCTTGTTTACAATCAGCAGTGAAGTGTAAGCGTTCGTTGTTGGGGGCTGGAAGGGGTCGGCACTTCATCCATGGGCTGGGGGGCTGTGCCTGAATTGTTAGGAAGCTCTCCTGAGCCTGTGTTGTTGCTCTTCAGGAGAAGTGCTCGTGTTCCTGGACAGCCACTGTGAAGTGAATGTGATGTGGCTGCAGCCCTTGCTGGCCGCCATCCACGAGGACAGGCAGACTGTGGTGTGCCCAGTGATCGACATTATTAGTGCTGACACCCTCGCCTACAGCTCGTCCCCTGTTGTCCGTGGAGGGTTCAACTGGGGGCTGCACTTCAAATGGGATCTTGTTCCCCTTTCTGAGCTAGGAGGAGCAGAAGGAGCCACTGCACCCATAAAGTAAGGTTTTTCCTTTGTTTGAAAAATTCCCACCAGTACGTCCTTAAAAGAAAAAAAAGTATTAAAGATAATTCCTTCTTTGTAAGGAGCAAGAGTGTTGACTTAATTTGTGCATTAAAAAATTCTTGAGCACTTATTGAGTTTCATGTATTCTGCCAAGTCCTAAGGAAAGATTTATGAGTAAGATACTATCTGTGCCCTCGAGGACTCAGCGCTGTGAGAAAGGCAGGCAGAGCAGCACAGCCACATCCCAAGGTCACTGGCAGAGGGTGCCCTGGCAGGGCCCATGTGCTGTGTGTGTTAGGTCAGATACTGTGGTTCACTGCACTGGTCAGTAACTTATCTTCAGTTCTTTTCTGTTAAGTAGTATGAATAATGTTGTCACAAACATTAATACATAAGCCTTTTAATTAGGATTTTAAGGATAGATTCTTACTAGTACAATTACTAAGTCATAGCATATGAATTACTTTACATTCTCATTCATGTTTCATATTCTCTAATATAAATCTGCTCTAATATGTTATTTTTCTCTTTTTTAAACATTTCTTATGCAGATTGAATAAAAGAGGTTTTTATCTGTATTTTTCCTTTTTAAAGTTCTTGGACCCACTCTTCAAAGCTTTATTAGTTGTGGAAAATTACATAAAAAGTATATATCAAATATATTCTATCTATACACACACACACACACACACACACACACAGTTTAATAAATGATTATAATGTGAACTGTGTAACTACTACCCAGGTCAACAAACAGCACTCAGAAGCCCCCTGTGCATCCCTTCCTGGTCACATCCCCTGACACCGAGGGGTGCCATTACCCTGAGCTTGGTAATGATTTTCTTGCTTTCCTGTGTAGTTTTGCCCCCTATTAATACATCTCTAAACAAAATAGTTTAGTTTTGCTTGCTCTTGTACTTTATGTAAATTAAGCCATGTATGACTCATTATTTTGTCTTGCTTCATTTGTTTAACATTGTTTTAAAAATTCTTCCATGTTGCAATATATAGCTGTAGTTGATTCATTTTCATTGCTGTATAATGTTCTTTTATATGAATATACTATAACATTTATCCAGTTTACTGTTTTTTGGTGAAGCAGTTGAGTGGTTTGGGTTTTCTTTTTTTTTAACGTTACAAGCAGCATTGTTGGAGAACATTCTTAGTCTAGTGTAGAGTGAAATTACTTAATCACAAGATATGCCTTTCTTCAACTTCAGCATGTAATGTTTTTGTAACACATTAGGTGACTAGAACATCCTCAACTGGCCTTTTGGAACTCGTTAGCTTCCTTTCATCTGAAAGGGAAGGGGAGGTTGATAGAGTCCTTGGCCAATTCCAGGCGTCTGATGTGGTCTCCCAGCAGAATGAGGTCCTCTTCTGCTCTGTCAGGTTTTATGTGTGAGAATCTGTTGCAGTTCTTCATAGAACTAGTGAAATCCATGAGCAAAGCACATCCAGCTCTCTGTTGTCTTCCTGTCTTCACGTGCTTGCGACACCACTTCTCACACTGCCCGTTGGAGATGTGGTGCGGATCCCTCCCCTGGGTCTGCACATGGGACTTAGCTGGTGGAGCCCCTCTCTCATAGAGCCGTCCTCCATCTGGGCACCGGCCACTGGTGTTTCTGGTCTCTGTGACCTCACAGCCTGTGATTGGAGGCAGACAGTAGTGGTGACTCAGTTGTTTCATGTTTCCTTTTGGACTTCCCATGTTCTTTTTTAGTGGGTGAAGTATGTATAGTTTAATAAAGTATTTTTGAAGTTTTTCATAGCAAGAAGAAAGTATCCTAGGCTTTCTTATATGTAGTCTCATTCTTAGTTACCAGTTTTTGCCTATTTTAATATATTCCTGGTCATTCGGTTTTCAATGTTTAATTTTTAATATTTTTAATAAAAAACACATATTCAGTAACAGATCAAATTGTATAGATGAACTTCGGATGAAAGGAGGCCATCTCCTACCCGTTTCCTCCCTATTCTTTCTTTCCAGAGGCAAATTCTTTTAACAGTTTCTATTTTGGTCTTGTTTCTTACTGGATGATCTCTAGATAATAAGCATATTCCTGTTCCCTGCATCAATCCGCTTCAGACCCTATCTGCATGAAAAATGAAGATGTGGCTCATTTACATCCCTCCCTGCTACTCTTCTCCTAGTGTTGTCGTAGGTAATTTTAGTAGCTGTTTTGGTTTTGTTTCTTCTCCTTTATTGTCAGTCTTTCCGTGATCTTACATTTAGATGTAAGCGGCATCTTAAAATTGCTTTTTTTTTTTCTTAAACCGGCGTGAGAAGCTTTGTTTTTTAAGATTGCAGAACTACTGTTTGCCCTGTGTGTTCTGTATTCTTTTTTGTCTTCTCCAGCCTTCTTTTGGACAAAGCGCAGATTTTTCTGTTCCCAGCAGCTGCCCCATTACTAGAAGTTATATGTTTTTATATACAGTTCTTTTAGTGGTTTTCCTAGAGAATGCAGCATACATTCTTGATTTATCAGAGTGTAATATAAATTGGTACTTGCCCCAAACAATGCCAGGATCTCAGAATGTTCATACTCCAGTTATCCCCCGCCCAAGTTACATGCTGTTGTTGGTGTACATATATTTTAAACCTCATGAGACACAGAATTCTTATGTGACAGTATTCATGTAGCCTTGCCCACATATTTCATCTTTATGCCACTCTATTCCTTCGGCATCTGCAAGCTTCTGTCTGGGACTAATCTGGCTAAAGAACACTCTTGAATAGTTGGGCCTTCTACTGATTAGTTTTGTTTTTCTGAAAATGTCCTTGTTTCATCATTATTTTGAAGGACACTTTGATATCCAGATCTAAGTTGGCGGTGACAGATGCTTTCTTTCAGTACTTCCAAAGCATCGTTCAAGAACCTGTGGCTGCTGCTATTTCATACGAGAAGACAGTGTTGTCAGTCTTACTCTGCTTCCTTTGAAGATAATCCCTTTATAATTGGCTGCTTAAATTTGTCTTATTTTTCAAAAGTGTTTTTCAGATAACATGGTTTCTTTTTTGACAGTATCTAATTCTCTGCCAAATTCTCAATATTGTCTTTTATCTTTGAACATACTGAGCAGTTTCTTTAAAGTTTCTGCTTGATAACTCCATATTCGAAACCCCTGCACATCTATTATAGGTTGTTGCTCTTGTTTTTCTTTCATGTGATTTTATTTTCCTGATTGCTTGGTTATTTATTTATTTTTGCTTAGTGCCAGACATTCTATATGAAAAATTATAGAAATACATTCATACCTGGGATGATGATTTTCCCCCACAGAGAGAATTTTGCTTCTCTTCTACAGGCAACTTAGGCCACTAGAATCCACAGTCCCCTAGATCCACATTGAGGAAATGAGATGACTGGAAGCTGGAGTCTCAGTGAAGGCCTGTCTGCTTCAGCTGCTCTCACTCCCACACAGGGCTTCTCAGTCGCAGTGCTATAGGTGTTTGGGGCCAGATACTTCTTTGATATAGGGGCCCACTTGTGCATTTTAGGATATTTAGCAGAATCCCTGACCTCAACCCACATCCCAGTAGCATGGTGGACACAGTCATCCCAGTTGAGAGACACTGGTCTAACGTGTGTTTGAGTCCACCGCAAAATGTGTAAGGTTTGTCAGGTTTCTCCTTGGCAGGCCTTGGAGTCTAGTTTTGATCCCAGTGGCTCAGTGAGACTGTCAAAAGGAATTACACAATTCATTTCAGGTGGATGTCTATCAAAAATGGTTATAAGAAAAGTACTTTTGGCTGGATGCGGTGGCTCATACCTGTAATCCTGGCACTTTGGGATGCCAAGGCAGTTGGATCCCCTGAGCCCAGAAATTTGAGGTTCCAGTGAGCTATGATGACACCACTGCACTCTAGCTGGGCAACAGAGTGAGACCGTGTCTCAAAATATAAATAAATAAATAAAGATAAGAGTACTTTTGATACTTAGAAAAGTCACTTTCATATGCCAGATATGAAGAACCTTCCTATGCCTAGCATATTACTAGCAATTTGGAAAATTCAGTTGTATGGTCCAGCTGATTCTGATATTAGATAAAATGTTTTATAATAATCTAGTTTTTATTAGTAATGTTTCAAAGCTACACTGAATTTTTTTAAACAAAAATAGTAAGAGAGATAACTGACCATATAGAATTAGTAATTATTTTCCTTTTCTAGGTCACCTACAATGGCTGGAGGATTATTTGCCATGAACAGACAGTATTTCCATGACCTTGGGCAGTATGACAGTGGCATGGATATCTGGGGAGGAGAAAATTTGGAAATATCATTTCGGGTAATCTTATTTTTTTAATGGCTCAATTATTAACTTTGTGTATAGTAGATTATAATTGTCATCCATGATCCCATTTTTTCTGTAAATTTTCCTTGGTTATCTATATTGACAAATTGTCCTTAATGAATGCTACTTTACCATAATCTATGATATGGATTATATCTACTCAATGTCAAAAACATATATGTTTAGTTTTTAAGAATTATAAAAGTATGGTTATAATGAATGGTTGGGTATAAATTCAGAGAGTCTTAATGTGCATTTAATCTAGAGTTTTGTTCTTTGTCGGTTTATTTATATCAAGATACATATATAGAGAGATCTATCTATATATAGGTAGGGTGATCAGATTTCCCTGTTTGCTTAAGACTGTTCTGGATCACACCTGTTCTACTGGAGAAATTAATAGCTCCCCATTTCACTTTCAGAAGTAGCTCAGTTTGATGCTAAATTATGCTGTCATCCCATGTGTAGATTACTGAAGCCTTTATATACACAGGTACCTCTAACCTGAGGAAAAAATTCACTTTTCGTACTCTCTTCCCTAATTGCTAAGGTTTGAAAGATGGACAGTATGGGTGGGGTTTGTGGCTCAGGGGACCGCAGTGGTAGACGGTCTTCGGAAAACACAGAAAAAGAGCTGGGGAGAACTCAGACTTCTTCCAAGCGAATTTCCCATCGTCCTGTCCTCCAGTTGGCAAGATCCCTGTAGGATAATACACGATACCTGTGTGCATATGTCGTTTTGTATTTTTGCAAATGTGTTGACTACAGTGTTTTTAAAAGGCAGATTTTCCTCCATAATCTAATAATTTAAGGTTGAAAGGCACAATCGATATAATTTCATTAGTTCAGTCTTACTTTTTTAAAGATGATTGAACCCCACAAAAATTAACAGTAAATTGACTCAGATGGTCAGGGCAAAATTTAGAACAGAACTAACTTCTTTTGAATCTTAATCTAGAGTTATTCTGTATATTTTGTGGAAAAAACTACATTCTAAGAAATGTATATACATTTTATAAGAAAGAACCTGTAAAACTGAAATTAAAGGACCAGTTAATATGCATTCCATATCCCTAACTCCCTAAGATCAAATCTCTTGGTCTGTCAAAGCAACAAAAATATGGTAAATACAATATCAGACACATGGTAATAAATGAATATTACATTGTTTTGGAATCTAGTTCCTTTTTCATCATAAAGACAAATAATTTAAAAAAATGTCTACCCTCTGACTTTCTTCTATTTGAATATTTATTTGTATCTAGTAAAGTAAAATACCTTACAAAGTTTCACAGACGTCTATTTAATAAAGATGAATTTCGTTGAAAATTCATGTGTTGATTTTACAACAGTGTGAGGCAACTGTTAATACAGATTTTGCTTCTGGCCAGATCTGGATGTGTGGAGGTAAGCTCTTCATCATCCCTTGCTCCAGAGTGGGACACATTTTCCGGAAGCGGCGACCATATGGATCTCCTGAAGGCCAGGACACCATGACACACAACTCTTTGAGATTGGCACATGTCTGGTTGGATGAATACAAGGTGAGATGACATTTTCTGTTTGGAAGGGGGAGTGATGGACCAGTCGCTGCTTAAGTGAGAGCTTTGGTTGCTCTTCTTTTCACTCTAGCTTATTTCTGCTTGGTTGACCTTCACCTTGGGGCCATCTCTTTGTAGGTTTCTTTTTTCTCTCTTTTCTTCACCCAGTATTTCACTTGTTTTTGGTTCTAATCTGACTCTTCTTTTAATTTTTTTAAGTGGCCACTCTAGAGGAGGTAACGTAGTCAACATCAGAAGAAACTCTGTGTTGTTTTCGTTACTCCTTCTGGTCCCTCTTGTGATTCCCATGGAGTTGGCTTCTTTCTTTTGTTCACTCCCACTGCTTGTACATTGAGCATTCCTTCTACTTTCTCTTCTGCCTTACGCTGCTCTCAGTATTTTCTTTGGAATAGCTTTATTGAGGAATAATTCACAAATCAATTTTGGAACATTTTATCACCCCAAAACT
Organism: Varecia variegata; assembly: GCA_028533085.1. Classification (NCBI taxonomy): domain Eukaryota; kingdom Metazoa; phylum Chordata; class Mammalia; order Primates; family Lemuridae; genus Varecia; species Varecia variegata. The sequence continues at coordinate 181,277,773 of CM052437.1, forward strand.
TCCACTCATCATTCCCCATTCTCCCCAGCCTCATACAACCACTAATCTACCTCCTGAGTTCACAGTTGATTTGCCTTTTCTGGACATTTCATACAAATGGAATCACGGACTATGTGGTCTTTGTCGTCTGCTGCTTCTGTGGCACAGTGTTTTCAGGCTGATCCGTGCTGTACCATGTATGGGGCACTTTGTTTACTTTTATTGCCAAATATTTCATTGTATGAATACACCACATTTTACATACCCATCCATCAGCTGATGGACATTTGTGTTTCTGTTTTTAACTGTTATCAAAAATGTTTCTGTATTTCTGTAGTTATTTCTAAAAATAAACATTGAGCACATATGGATAAGATGAATAGGGGAGTGTACCGTAATTTTCAGCACTGTGGTAAATGCAGATGGGGACGAAGCAGCTGCCTGTGCACGGGGAGTGTAAGCAGCACTTCTGCCACGACACTCTCTCCTCCCTCCCACCCTCCAGCAGACTCTGAGGTCCAACTCCGTGCTAATCTTTGAATCAGCACTGTCTAACATAGTTCTCAAAACATGGTCAGGTCCCAGCCACGCTTTCAAGGAGGCCCGCCAGGTCAAAGCTATGTACACACTCACATTAATGCAGTATTTGCCCCTTTCGCCACGTTGACGCTGCACTGATGGTGCAAAAGCAGTGGAGAAAAATGCCTGCTGCCTTAGGCTGCATCAAGGCAGTGGCTCCAAATTGCACTGGTAGTCGTTGCATTCTTCTACCCACTCAGAAGTCAAAAAAGAAAAAGCCAGTTTCATTTAAGAATGTCATTGATGAAACAGTAAAAATAACTTTATTAGATCTCAGTATGTCTCATAGTATTCTACGTGAGGTGCATGCTCACACAGAAAGCACTTTTGCTGCATACTGAAGTACAATGGTTGTTTTAAGGAAGAATACTTGTGCACTTGTTTGAGTTGTGAGCTGGGCCAGTCAGTATTCTCCAGGAACATGCTTTTTGTGTAAAAGAATGACTGACTCAAAAACCATAATTCATACTTGAGTATTTGACAGATACTTTCTCAAAAATGAACCAAGTCATGAAAATGAAAACAGGTGATAGTATTTGTTGCAAATGATAAAATTCAAGCTCTCAAATGAAAATCCAAATTTTGAAAAACTTGTCTATACCCTCATAAGCTTGACATCTTCCCAGTACTTAAAAACTGTACTGATGAGATCAGTGGTGATATATATGAATATGATTTTTTGATATGGTAGAGTGAAATTTTTCAATATTTGGTGTAATGTACAACACAATGGACCAGTATTTTCCAAATGACTAATGCATGATGTTACAAAAGTCTTGCATGGATAAAAGATCCATTCAAAGAGAAAGACAGGCCAGTACATTTTAATGCAACAGTATGAAAATCTCAATGATGTGATTTCATATTCCATGTTGTAACTAAACTTTAAAAGTTGAGTTTTGGTGTTGTATTAAAAAAAACCCTAATTATCTATAATAGCTATTAAAATATTCTTTACATTTCAACTACATATTTTCATTAGATATTTTTGAAAATATGTATATTGAACCAAAACAGCATACGAGAGCAGGCTAAATGCAGATGTGAGGATTCAGCTGACTTAAGCCAGATAGTAAAAGGTTTTATAAAACTATAAAGCAATGCCACTGTTCTCACTACATTTTGTTTTCAAAAATGAGTGTGTTATTAAGGAATTCATAAATATTTTTAAATTTCTCAGTTTTCATTTCTAATGTGGTAAATATGAATAGATACACCCTACACAAGCAGAACCTTCTTGTTGTCTTCCATAATTTAAGAATATAGAGTCCTGAGACCAAAGAGTTTGAGAACCACTGATCTCATATATATGCCTTTTTCATTGATTCTCAGATACAGTTTGATACATTTTGCCATTTCTGAAATTGGGATGTATCTTATAATTTAAGGTATGTCTTACTGTTGTCAGTTAGTAATGGGCTTGTAAAAAATTTCCATTGACGTTTCCTGGCAACATTAAGAAAACACTAGCATGAAAAATAAATAATTGCATAATATTTCTCTTTTTCTTTTTGAGACAGGGTTTCACTCTGTTGAAGTGCAGAGTGCAGTGGCATCATTACAGCTCACTGCAGCCTTCAGCACCTGGGCTCAAGTGATGCTCTTGCCTCAGTCTCCCGAGTAGCTGGGACTACAAGTGTGCCACCACGCCCAGCTATTTTTTTTATAGCGACAGGGTCTCACTATATTGCTGGGCTGGTCTCAAACTCCTTGCCTCAAGCGATCCTCCTGTCTTGTCTCCCCAAAGTGCTGGGATTACAGGTATGAGCCACTCAATACCCAGCCACATAATATTCATTTTTAACAAAAGAAATCTATTCTCTTGTCTTTTTTTCAATTCAGGAGCAGTATTTTTCCTTAAGACCTGATCTCAAGACCAAAAGCTATGGAAATATCAGTGAGCGTGTTGAATTGAGGAAGAAGTTGGGTTGCAAATCATTTAAATGGTATTTGGATAATATTTACCCAGAAATGCAGATATCTGGGCCCCACGCCAAACCCCAGCAACCCATTTTTATCAACAGAGGGCTGAAACGCCCCAAAGTCCTTCAACGTGGAAGGGTAAGAAAGCAATCTTATCAAAGTGTTTCATGAAAAGTTGTATGATATGAAAAGTTTTGAGATGCCTATAGCTATAATGAATGACATTCTAGACTTAAAGTCTAGACTTAATGATAGACTTTAGCTTGCCTTTTATTATATTTTCTTTATGGACCTTATTCTACTCAAGTGTAGGACCTCAGAAATTTTAATATCTTTGCTGTTAATATCCAGATCCTTTCCCTTCTGGTGTTAAAGGGAACAAGACTTCTATAAGGGTAAGTTACGTGACAGCTTCCAAGAGCGTAGATACAGATGTGAATATACACATGAATAAAGGCAGTACAAACAAGAATACAATTTATTTGGCAGAGACCAGTCCAGAAAGAAAGCAAATGGAGACATGGGGCAGCCATTTACTGGAACCGACTTCCAGAAAGGGTGTGAGGATGGTAGGTAGGGTCAGAGTGCTGGCGTGAAGTGGATTTCACACCCAGGGTTCCTGACAGTAGCACATTGATCAACCACATTTCTTTAGCTATCTCTGTTTCTTACATAGTTTTTTTCATAGCTGTATAATCACACTTAAATTGCAGGAGTGCAGCAATAGAATCATACCTTTATTCTGAGTCATTTCTTAGAATTGGCATTCTGAACATTAAGGGTAGATACTGTCAGTGTTGCCCAGTTTCCCTTTTATGTTGTGAAGAAGGCGTTCTCCAGTGTTCTTTTACAATGCCAGCTGTTCTTCAGTGGCAAGGAGTAAGCCCAGGGCTCTTCCCCTTCTTCTTCTACCTTATAAGGTAAATAACCACCATCAAGGTGTGTGTTAGTTGGTGTTCTGTTTAAGAGAGATACTGGTGTGTGTCCATGTAGTTGAAATCCCTTGCCATTCTCATTGCTATTTATCATCTGTGTTTATCACCAGTTTAGCATATATGTTACATTTAATTATGTACTGTCTTTTGCATACATATTGTTCTTATTTCCTCTATTTCATTTTAAGGTTCTTTTGTGTATGTGTGACAGGGTCTCACTCTGTCGCCCTGGCTAGAGTGCAGTGGCATCATGATAGCTCACTGCAACCTCAAACTCCTGGGCTCAAGTGATCCTCCTGCTTCAGCCTCCCAAGTAGCTGGGACTACAGGTGCACACCACCACAACCAGCTAATTTTTCTATTTTTGGTAGAGATGGGGTCTTGCTCTTGCTCAGGCTGGTCTAAAACTCCTGACCTCAAGTGATCCTCCCATCTTGGCCTCCCAGAGTGCTAGGATTACAGGTGTGAGCCACTGCACCTAGCCATTTTAAGGTTCTTTAGGGCAGGGATGATACTTTAATTTCCTTCATCCCCTATAGTAGGTTAGTAAACTTGTATATTTAGCCAGAATTTCTGCCTGGCACTGCCTGCATATGTTGTTAAAATTGCTAATAACTTTCCTAGTATCTATATTGATGCTCCTGTGTGAATTAAAAATGCTTGTCTTTTTGTGACTCTGGGAATTCATATAACTAGAATAACATGCTTCATTGAAAATCTCAAACGTTTTTGAGGCATCTTCTGACATTGCTTTCCTTGCATGCTGAGTTGTAAGGAGATCTCTCTTTTACAGCTCTATCACCTCCAGACCAACAAATGTTTGGTGGCCCAGGGGCGGCCGAGTCAGAAGGGAGGCCTAGTAGTGCTTAAGGCCTGTGACTATGGTGACCCAAATCAGGTGAGTGATGCCTCTGTGGTCACAGCCAGTCTTTGGAAGGTGGGCTGCAGTGAAGGGAAGCTGCTGGCAGTCACTCTGGAGGATACCAAATGTTTAGTGTTGGGAATGACCTTAGACAACTACTTTTGTCTCCTTTGGATATTTTTCCTACCTCCTTTCATCATTTGTCATAGTAGCATTTCATTCATTTGTACTTTGCAATATTATATGGAATGTTAAGCCATATGAATTTAATGGCAAATAATTTCAATGTGTGTCTTCAATGATATTAAAAGGGCCCTAAAAGTAAGCAGATAACTTACTTCAATTTGGCATTGTACTTTTAAACTGATTTGTATCTGCTAAAATAGCATAACCTAACAGCAGTCTAATCTAGTAAGCTGTGCTGTTCCAAGACTACAGTGCTCACAATGTGTCCTAAATAATTTTCATTTCCATTTTAGTGGTGGGTTGGTGTCACTCAATAAAATGGGGGAAAAAACCCCAAAATACTTGGGCTTTTTGGTAAATAGTATATACTGTGCGATTCCATAGAGCATGTTTTATTCCTAGGAGAGTTGATATACACCATCTAAGGTGATATATTGGAAAACATGGTTTAAAAAGGATTTTCATGCCTTTTCTGGGTAGAAGAGGTGACAGTGTTGTGGACACTGAAGTATTAGAATTCCAGTGGCATAGGTCACAGTGGGATGAGTGCTGGAATTCGTTCCAGAAAATGTAAGAAGTTTGCGGTGATGGAGTTATACTGTATACACACATACTGGTCTGTTTCTGCTTTGAGACCATACAGAATAGATCTACTTCTCTTCCACAAATATGTGAAGTGTATATCAAAAGCAACACTTGGGTTTCTGATCTTGTTTTGTCTTCTCTAGATCTGGATTTATAATGAAGAGCATGAATTGGTTTTAAATAATCTCCTGTGTCTAGATATGTCAGAAACTCGCTCGTCAGACCCGCCACGACTCATGAAATGCCACGGGTCAGGAGGGTCCCAGCAGTGGAC
>CM052437.1:181283595-181293595 GCA_028533085.1 Varecia variegata
GATCCACTGGGTCAGAAAGGCTCTGTTGCCATGGCAATCTGTGATGGCTCCTCCTCACAGCAGTGGCATTTAGAAGGCTAAGGTGGGCGCCGTGGCTGGAATGGGGGTTCACTGGGCTTTGCTTCCTCTGTAAACCATCTTGGAGAGGATGACCATCTCCCTGTCCTGGAGATGGCAGATCTGAGAGACCACAGGTGAAGAAGTGTGTTTCATCAGGACATTAAGATCATTTTTGAGCTGCTAGTAAAGAATTTCTTGATTATAGAGGGAAACCAGAATATAATTTTAACTAAAGACTTGGGTTTGTGCAGAAGGACAAAACCCAGGAAATGGACATTTCTATTCAAATTTATTTATGCCTCTTTTTAAATTTCCTTTAATGGAATGGTTTTTATCTGATCAGGAACTTAGAAGACTTCATAGGAGACAATTTTTTTTACTTCTATCATTTGTTTAATATGTTCTAAATAATTTAAAAAAACTGAATCCACATTACTTTTTTGCTTCAGAAGGCATCATTTATAAGGCAATATTTAAGAGGCACTTAACTATTATAAATTATTTTGATGAATTATGATACTATCTATATTGAAAATAAAGGATCCTCTTGAGTATTTAACTGGGATCTTTTGTCTTGTATTGAGGCCTGTGTGTGTTGCACGTGATGGGAAATACTCCTGCGTGCAGCTGACATGCCACTGAGCTGGGCAGTAGCCCCTGGCTTCAGAGAAGTGTCACAGCTTCTTAGCTCCAAGCTATGTGAATCTACACATTTATAGCAAAGTTTTCTGTGAGACACCCAGGTAAAGCTATTAAATTGGCAGTTGGACATAGAGGTCAGAATCTCAGAAGATTTATCTCAGTTAGAGATAATAAATTTAAGAATCAACCTGTATATATTGTAAGTTCCAAAATATAAGGTGAACTTTTCCCCCAAAATTACATATTATAGGAGAGACAGTATCAAAGTGCAGGGTACTCGGTTATTTTTATCTTGAACCACAAAGCAGTTGTTTCAGCACCATATTAGATAGAAAAATGTTTAGAATATAGACCATGTATCTATCAATTTCAGATGTACATATGGAAAACAAAAAGCAAGATAGATTTAAATCCAACAATTGCATTAAATGTAATGTAAATGGGTCTAAATGCCCCAGTTAAAAGGCAGAGATTGGATAAAAATGCAAGACCCAACTATATGCTGCACTTTAGGAGGCTGAGACAGGAGGATTGCCTGAGGCCAGTAGTTTGAGACCAGTCTAGGCCTCATAGCAAGATCCCCATCTCTACCAAAAAAAAAAAAATTAGCTGGGCAGGGTAGCACACACCCGTAGTCCCAACTACTCAGGAGAATCACTTGAGCCTAGGAGTTCAAGGTTACATACAGTAGGCTACAAGGGGGCCACTGGACTCTTCTAGCCTGGGCAACAGAGTGAGACCCCATCTCAAATAAATGGAAGGTATATGCATGCTTACCACTGATTGAAAGGCATCTGGAGTAGCTATATTAATATTAGACAAAGTAGATTTCAGAGCAAAGAATGTTAACTAGGGTTGATAAAGAGGGTCATTTCATGATGAGAAAAAGTTCAGTTCATCAAGAGGACATAATCCTAAACAGGTCTACCCGTTTTTGCAGCATGTATTTTGAAGTTCTGTTAAAACTTCAAGGAGAAGTAGATACATCTACATTATAGTTAAGAGCTTTCAACACACCTCTCAATCATTGGTAGAACAAGTAGATGGAAAAACAGGAGAATATAAAAGCCTTGAACAATACTATCAACTAACTTGGCCTAATCCTTTTCAAGTAAACATGGAAAATTTACCAATATCGTATTCTGAGAGAATAAGCCAAGCTTAACATATGTATACAAATTCAAGTCACGCAAGGTATATTAGAAATAAATAACAGTAATAAAAATCAGTAACAAGAGCTACATGGAAACAAAGTAACACGCTTCCCAATAGCTATGGGTCAAATTAAAAGGCTATTTTGAACTGGAAGTGAAAACACAACATATCGAAGTTTGTGGCACACAGGAAAACCAGTACTTGGAAATTTTATAGCATTAAGCACCTATCTTAGAAAAGGATAGGCTGGGTGCAGTGGCTCACGCCTGTAATCTCAGCACTCTGGGAGGCCAAAGCAGGATTGCTTGAGCTCAGGAGGAGTTTGAGACCACCCTGAGCAAGAGCAAGAGCCCAGCTCTACAAAAATAGAAAAATTAGCCGGGCGTGGTGGTGGGCGCCTGTAGTCTCAGCTACTTGGGAGGCCAAGACAGGAGGATGACTTGAGCCCAGGAGTTTGAAGTTGCTGTGAGCTATGATGATGCCACTGAACTCTAAGCCCTGGTGACAGAGGGTGAGACCCCATCTTTAAAAAAAAGAAGGAAAAGAATAAGGCAAGTTAGACAATCAAAGAAGCAGAACTATTAAGTATCAGAACAGAAATGAATAGGAAACAAAAATAATGGAGAAAATTAAACCAAAAGCTGGTTTGAAGAGATCAATAAAATTGATAAATCCCTAGCGCCCCCCCAAAAAGACTCTACCAACATCACGAATGAGAGCGGCGATCTCACTAGAGTCTACAGATACGGAGCAACAAGAACTCTTCTGGTTCGTTTCTGGTGGGAATGCAAAATAGCGTAGTCACTTTGGAAGACAGTTTGGCAATTTCTTACAAAATGAAACTTATTCTTACCATACAATCCAGCAGTTATGTTCCTTGGTATTTACCCAAAGGAGTTGAAAACCACCCAAAAACCTGCACACAGATGTTTATAAGCAGTTTTATTCATAATTGCCAAACCTAGAAGCAACCAGGATGTCCTTCAGCACATGGATAAGCTGTGGTCCATCCAGACAACGGAGTATCATTCTGTGCCCAAAAATAGTGAGCTATACTCCTTGCAAAGTCATGGAGGAACTTTGAAGGCATATTATTCAATGAAGCCTGTCTGAAAAGGCCACATACTATATGATTTTGACTATATGACATTTTGGAAAAGGCAAAAACATGGAGATGGTAAAAAGATGAGGGGATGGGGGAGTGTGATGGCTAATTTTGTATGTCAGCTTGACCAGGCTTAGAAAGGCCCTTGTAGTTGGTAAAACACTATTTCTGGGTGTGTCTGTGAAGCAGTTTTCAGAAGAGATTAGCATTTGAGTCAGTAGAATGAGTAAATATCTGCCCTCACCAATGTGGGTGGGCACCATCCAATCCACTGAGGGCCCCTCTAAATAGAAATAAAAAGATGAAGGAAGGGTGAATTTGCCGTCTCTCCTGGAGTGGGACGGTGATGCTCCTGGTTCTCAGGCCTTCGGGCTGTACTGCACCCACACCGCCACCTTCCTGGGCCTCCTGCCCCACAGAATGATGATACTGTTGTCTGGATGGACCACAGTTTACCCATGTGCCGAAGGACATCCTCGTTGCTTCTAGGTTTGGGCAATTATGAATAAAACTGCTTATAAACATCTGCAGTTCATAAATTATGGAACTTCTCAGCCTTCATAATCATGACAGCCAATCCCTCATGATAAATCTCTTTCTATGTATCTATATATACCCTGTTGGTTCTGTTTCTCTGGAGAACCCTGACTAACACAGCAAGGGAGGGAGGAATAGGCAGAGCACAGAGGATTTTTAGGGCAGTGAAACTTCTCTGGTACTTCAGTAGTGGGTATATGTCATTATACATTTGTCAAAACCCATAGAATGTAGCCTAAGATGGAACCCCCAGTGTAAACCGTGGACTTCGGGGGATAACGACGTGTTGGTGTCGGCTCATCAGTTGTAACAAATACACCACTGTGATGCGGGATGCTGATGGTGCGGGAGGCTGGGGTGGTGGTAGGATTTGGGGAGACAGGGAATACACGGGAAGTTTCTACCTTCTACTGAATTTTGCTTTGAATCTAAAACTGCTCCAGAACATGCAGTCTACTTTCTAAAAAAGGACAAAGGATTTTTATGACCAACTTTATGCCAAAAAATTTGACAGATTAGGTGAAGTGGACAAATTCCCTGAAAGAAACAAATTACTAAACTTCAGAGCTCTGAAGAAGTAGATAACCTGAATAGCCCAATACTTATTACAGAAATTGGGCTTGTAAAAACCTTCCTGCACAGATGGTTCACTGGTGAATTCTGTCAAATATTAGAGGAAAAAAATACACACAAATAATTATATAAGCTGTTTTGGAAAACTTCTATGAAATTTTGATGGTATAAGTAGGCCTTAAATACTCATTTTAAAAGCAAGACACAAGAAAGCTATAGATCAATATCCCACATGAATATACAAGGAAAATTTCCTTATTATTAAATATTAACAAGTCAAATCCACCAATATATAAAAAGGATGATACATTATAAACAAATGGGTTTTGGTCCAAGAATGCAAAGATGGTTTAATAGCAGAGAATCAGTGTAATTTATGATGTTAATAATATAAAAGGCATACTTGATCTTGCAGGAAAAAATGACAGAATTCAACACCTACTTATGATAAAAACTGAGCAAACGAGAATGGACGGAAAATTCAACTTGATAAAGGGCATCTACGCAGACGCTATAGTTAGCCTCATATTTAATGTGAAAGAAGAACAAGGCAAGGATGCCTGCTCCTCCCTCTTCTATTCCATGTTGTCCCAAAGGCCCTAACCAAGGTAATACAGCAAGAAAAAGAAATGAAAGGCATATACATGGGAAAGGAAGAAGAAGTAAAAGTATCAAGTTTTTACAGCACCATGCATGAGTAACACTACTAGATATGATAAGGGAGTTTATCAGGACCAAAAAAAGATCAATATAAAAATGAATTGCACTTTGTATTAGCAACAAACTGTTTAAAATGGAAATTGATGATAGTGTGATTGCAGTTTACAATAGCATCAAAAATATGAGAACTTAGGGTACATATGACAAAAATGTAAGATTTGTACAATGAAAGGTACAAAACACTGCTGAGATAAACAAGACCTAAATAATCTGAGAACTATACTATGTTCACGGGTTAGGGGACTCAGTATTGTCAGGATGTTGATTCTCCACAACTTGATTGGTACAGTCAATGCTTCCCTCTATTGGAATCCCGGTAGGCTTTTTGTAGAAGTCGATAATCTGATTTTAAAATTTACATGGAAATGCATAGGACTAAGAGTGGCCGAATAATTAGAAAGGAGTACGGTTGGAGGACTTACACCAGTTCAAGACTTACTGTGCTGTTTAGTTAAAGACAGTGAATTGACCGGTGGAACAGAAACAGACCCACATATACGACCAATTTATGTCCAGCAAAGAAGCCAGTACGATTCAGTGGGGAAAGGAACATCAGAACACATGGTGCTGTAAAATTTGATATCCCTGTGGACGAACATGAACCTAGACCCCCCACACCTTATACCACACATAATTATTTCAAGATGGATTATAGATATAAACATAAAAGCTAAAATTATAAAGCTTTTAGAGGAAATGTAGGAGAATATCTTCATGACTTTGAGGTAGAGAAAGATTTCTTAAGCAGCTCATTAAAGAATTAGCCATAAAACATTAATAAGTTGACTTCAAAATTACGCTTCTGATCATCAAGAAACCATTGGGAAAATGGAAAAGTAAACCACAGACTTTTATTCATAGTGTATAAACAATGCTTATAATTCAATAATAAAAAGACAATCCAATTTTTAAAATGGACATATTTGAATAGACACTTCATCAAAGAAGTATAAATAGCTCAGCATAAGCTGTTCAGTGTCAAGTCATCAGGGAAATGCAAATTAAAACCATAATCAGATACCACTTTACATCCATCAAAATGGCTAAAATAAAAAAGATTCACTTGGGGGATTCCGGGGAAACTGAGAGAAGGTTGCAGCGTAGCTTTCAGATCTTCCCCAATGAATATCTGTACAAAATTAGAGCAACTAGATAGCCACGCCCAAAGCCCATGGATAACATTTTCAAAGTTGGTGACAAGGCAGCCTCATAATCTCTAAAGTACAGTGGGGAGGAAAGATGGTAGCCATGAGACTTGTGGGCGGCTGACACCTTCCGTGGCAGAAAGCAAAAGGAAGCAGCGGAGAGTTGGTGGATCCAAGAGGAAGAGGGCCCAGAAGAGGCACTAGGTGTCCCCTGGGGACATGGGGAGTGAATCTGTGAACAGCAGCGAAGGCTGGGAGGGTCCCCCACCCTGTAGTGGAGGCACACAAGGGACCCTGGGCAAGGACGGAGGGGACAAAGAATTCTAGTTTCTTCAAAACTGCGAAACTTACAGCCAGGGCATGGAATTGAAAATGAGCAGGGTGGGGACAACAGGGAAGTAACAAGTAAATGTAACCCTGGGCAAAGGAGAGCCAACGCGTGGGTCAGCAGCGGAGGGAAGCAAAGCCAGGCGACACTTCTGGAAAACGAGGGAGCTCTGTGAGGCGAGGGAAGCTCTCTGCACCACACCCGCGAGAAGCTCAGAAAGACTAAGTTTTCATCAAATGAGCAACAGAAGACGACCAAGGTCAAACCCCACACAAAGTCAATATAAGAAAAAGAACAGAGAGCAAAATGATATTTTCATGATGAACCCTCCAGAAGGACACGCCCACGACCAAACTGAAACATCCTCGCTGAAAACAAGCTTAAGATGTGAGGAGAGTAACACGGAAGGACACCATAAAGCAAACTGGAAAACTCAGAGATGTGACAGAACTCAAGTGGTTTTAGAAATTAAAAAATAATTTCAGAAATGAGGAAGGAACACAGGCCACAGAAATAATAAATAATGCCTTTAGGGAAACAGAATTTTACAAGAAGGAAAATTTTTAAATAAAAAAATGAGAAAAGTTCTGCTTCTGGCCAAGAGGGGGTAACAGGACCTAGGCTTGTCCTCCTGGGGTAAAAAACTAGCGAAGTACAAACAAAAATCTCTGCAGCAATTCTTTTCAGACGTTGGCCCACAGGGACAGGCAGGACAGAACACTGGAGAGGCGCGGTGCGCCCTACACTCATCCCGGCTTCCGACCCAGGGGCAGCTTCCCGACCACGTGGAGGGAAACCCCAAAAAGCTGCCGGTGCTCTGGCTGGGCCAGGATCTGCATGGCAGAATTTGAGAGAAGCGACTATGTAGAGAAAGGTCCAGAACTTGCAAAGAGGCCCACTTGAATCTGGGTGTGTATCGGTGTGTCCACGTGTCGAGTGTGACTGCATGAGACTGGGCCGGAAACCACCACTGGGGGTGTGACCTGAACTCCCAGAGATCAGTGGGGCTGGGCATCATTTTCGTTACCACCAGCTAAGTGAACAGACCTCACCGACACCCTGGTCCCTCTGTCCTCCCAGCCTGCCAACAGCGCCTCCATGGGCTGAACAGGACAGCAGGGAACAGAGGGGCCCGCAGGCAGGGGTGGTGACTCAGTGACTCGCCAGCAGGCTTCCCTCCCTCCCCCAGCCCTCTTGTGCTGGAGAGACAGCTGAAAGATAGTTTCTGCCATCAGGTAACACGGAAGTTTAAAATGTGAAAAACGCTCCAATGTACGTGGCAGGAAAACACAGGAGGGCGCTCCCGGTGAACAAGAGGGAGGAAGGGGTTCCGCACGGCAGGCACAGCAAGGAGCACCAAGGCATGGACGTACCTTCCAAGTCCAGGGACGGGCAGGTGGCTCGCACTGAAGGTGAAGGGTGTCCATGGCTGGGACTGCCACCATGAAGCACCAGAGAACGGCGGTCCGCAGTGCAGGCAGCCTGACAACTCCAGTTTGGGCACCCAGGCAGGCAGCACAGGCATGGCAGAATTAGGAAACAGTGCTGTAGTCTGTGGGAAGATAAAAATAATTGATTCTCTGAAGTGCATCTTTGCGGGCACCAGGAGCGAGCTGTCGCGGTGCCGGGGAGCAGGCGCTGGGTCACACCTGGGCTTGGAGCTCAGAGCGTGGCAGGGAGAGGGGAGGCCATGAGGTGCAGGTCTGGAGGTCAGCCTGGAGCGCGGAGGACGGGGGAGAGGGCCGAGGAAAGGTTGGGGAGCGCTAACATCTACAAGGAACAGCAAGAGCTGCAGGTGTGGGGCTGGCCGGTGGGATGCCAGGGCACGGGGACGGGGGATCGCGTGTGAGGGGGCACACGTTCCAAGAGGAGTTTATAAATCCCTGTGCTGTGTTTGTGTGAACTTTTCTTCGTGAAGTTATGTGAAGGTTGCCATCGAGGAAAAAAGTGAACGTGGTTTTATGTTTCTGTGGTTGGGGAAAAATTGAGTTACAAGAATTTCTGGAACCCCACAAACCAATCTTCCAAAATGAGAACCCTGATCTTCAGGAATCCAGGAACTTCAACGCTGGAACGGGGAGCAGCAGGAGTACGGACCTGACGGGCCCGGCCCCCGTGGACACACGGTCACGTGTCCTTGGAACCAGAGGATCTGACTTTGGGGGGTGCAAGACCAACGTGGACAACCTCACGCACCTTGGCCATGGCCGGAACCCTGGGAACTAGAGACAGGGTGGCCCGGGGAGAGCGCGGCCTGTTCCGGAAGGCTCGATGGGCCCCCGCCAGGACCGAGGAGCAGGAACAAGCACGGACCCAAGACGTGGCTGCAGGTGACCGGGATGAGGAGCCATTCGATCCTCCTGCCAAGGAAAACACAGGTGCCATTTAGAAGATTATGAAAACATCGCGGCACCCTCAGGATCCACAGAGCAGGACGTGCCGTCACTGACGATGCATGGCGCTCGGCATTCGGCTGCTCACAGGCCGCCGAGGCCTGGTCCCCACACCCCCGGGGCCACGGAGCAGCTCCCCTCTTGACAAGAACCGCCTCACCTGCTTCCTACTCACCCCATTTCCTCAGGTAGCTGGCAAAGAATTCTTCGACTGTGCCAGAAGATGTGGGCTGGCTCCTCTGGAGAACCATGAGAAACCTGGCTGAAGTGCTGACAGTGGCTCATCTCATAAACACGCTCAGAAAACATCCTTGGTCTCCCTCTGGTAACGGCGCACTCCTTGTTGGTCACAGCCACGTCTCATGTCACAGCTGCTGCCTGGGCACGTGGGCCCAGGGAAGCAGGCGTGGAGGGGTTGCCGCATTGCTGTGCCGCTGTAGGATGCTGGCGACTCGACCCTTGCGACTGTCCTTTGATACACAATAGGGCGCGACGCCCCAGTTCCCAGTGCCGGGGGTCAGTTCAATCCCCCTAACCGTGCCCTTTTCACCACGTTTGAAGTAAACAGCCTGTTCTCTGCAAGTCATCTACACTGTTCTGGGCATCTGAAGTTGAACGTGACAGTTTCAGTGTCTGTGTCTGCGCCCAATAAATGTTCTGGCATCACAGAAGCCATGAGTTACTGCCTAGTTACGGTTTCCTGGAACAGCTGGTCTTTCAGATGTTTTTCAGATTAACACATACCTTTTTAATTTAAAAAGAATGGGGTAGAGCCCTTAGAGGGAAAAGATTAAACCAGAGCTATGGAAGGAAGCCAGGAGAGGGTGGCGGTCCACAAAACAATGGTTGGAATTTCAGGGACAGAAGTCAACACTGTCACCTGCAACAAGAAACTCTGGTAGCCAGAAAATCCTCCAGTGTGTGGGATACCACAGGAGCAGACTTTCTGCTTGGGGACCACCACAGAGAGCAGTGCAGCCTTTGCGCGACAGTGACAGCTGCCAGAGGGAGGCGAGGAGCCCTGAGAAGCCGCGTCAAAGAGGCCGCCATGTCGGGGGGAGTGCGGGGACAGGTCACTGCGAAACTGCCCAGCCCAGCGCGCGTCCGCTCTGGCGTCCGGGCTGTGCCCTGTGCGTTCCCCTGTCACGGCTGCCGCAGACTGAGCGAGCGGGACCCAGGGGACCCATCCTCGCTTCTCTCTGACCCGGTCTCCTGGCCTTCAGCGTCGGTGCAGCAGCTGCGCTGCCAGACCCCGGGGCTCCCGCGCACGCGGACGGCGCCGCGGATTCCCAGCTAGATTTCCATCTAATTCCGGTATGAGAGGAGCTCACAGAAACTCAAG
>CM052437.1:181296095-181312562 GCA_028533085.1 Varecia variegata
CCGCGCCCAGCCAGAGAGAGGCAACATTTTTAAGCTGAGCCAGATTTGAGAAAGGGTGGCCTGGCTGGAGAAAGCCGCATCTCTAGGATGTCTCACAGCGCTGTCCCTACCCTACAAGTGGGTGGAAGGGACACTCTGGGTGGGAAGAGGTCCTACACGCCCCAAACCCCAGAAAGCTTCCAGCTGCCCTGCCGTGCGGAGTGGGCGTGCACGTCTGGGCAGAGGAACTGGTCACCTGCTAACGCTGGCGTCTTTCCTCACTTAAGGATCAGTGACGGACATCTCCCTCTAGGGGTTACCAGGCTGTGAGTGACACCTCAGCCCCTGCCGGCACGGCAGATGGGAGATTCCCACAGCACAAGCTCTCCCAACTCCCAATCCTCCTGCAGCTCCCACCCCTGAGATCCTGGCACTGCAAAATGAAAGTGAGTACCAATAATCTCTAGGGTCACTTCTAATTCAAATATTCTAGAACACTATTTGGAAAGACTTTCTACACAGAAAAGAAAGAAACCAATATTTACTAAGTAGCTATTCTTAGCAATGATGCCTTTTATTAGGCATTTGCCGAGTTCTTACAGGAGCTTTGCAAAGAAATTATTTTCTCCATTTTGCAGAAAACACAACAGAGCCCCAGCGAGGTTACGACTCACTCAAGCAGGAAGGGGCAGACGGGCCTGGGCGTGGCAGGGTCTGTGGCAGCCGCCGTGGCGCCCCTGCCGGCACCAGCGCCAGGCTGGGCTTCTCACACACTGTCCCGCCTCACAAGCTACTGTGAGACGCGCACCGGGCCTTGGGTCTAGTCAGACCCTTATTCTTGATTAAAGAAGATTTCAAAAAGATGACCAAAAATTCCGGTATAATCCCACTGCTCGGTTCACGAGAGGGCTCGGGGCGCCAACAAGACACGCGGGTCCCTCACCCCGACTCCAGCTTGCTCAGCCAGAGCTTTCCCAGCGAGCGCCAACTGCAGAACCAGGGCACCTGGTTTACGGTGCTCATCACGTTTGTGAAAGACAACGTTGAGAAATGTAAATAAGGCAACTAAGACTAACAATAATCCATCACCCAGAAATGGAGAGATAATAAAATGAAAAAAAAAAAAAGGCAAAAGTAATAATAATTTTAACAGGTGGAATGCTTCGCTGAAGTCATCTCGTGAGACCAAGTTCAGCATTCAGCATTTTGAAGAATAACAAAACCAAACACTTAAACTCTTTGGAAACCTGCCGGCGTGAAATCGTGAACTCGTGCCGACCCGCGGTGAGTGCGCGAGTGATCCGCAGCCACCCGGCTGCCCAGGGTCACCGCCTGGGGCCAACAGCGCGACCACAGCAGCCAGGAAGCTGCAGGGACGACCACGGCAGCCATCCCAGGACGCTCTCCAACCATCAGTTCCGTGACAGGCGTAATCTTTAAATAAGGGGCACTGTCAAAGTGTGTCCAGGTTGAAGGGATAATAAAGGATCCTAAGACATACAAAATGGTGCCACGGGAGGGCGTGGGGACGCCGAACCTGCAGAACAGAAGATGCGGAGGGGCAGTGACGCAAACGCAGAGCTGCCGCGTGGAGGGTGGTGGCGCCTGAACGCACGACGGTGAACTGGGACAGCCTGGCAAATCTGACCTACCACAGGGAGAATTTTTATAGCAAGAAAACACTGGAAAAGAACTGAGCAAATTACCAGTGTAAAGGTGTGAACCACCACATACGAAAAACACGAACAACATGGCAGACACAACTCCTTACACTCCTACCTCTTCTCCCTTCTGGATCCTCCGATTGGAGCTGATGATAATTTTGTGTCCTCTCTCAAAAGTCACCACTTCAGCCACACAATTGGGCGCACATGAGTGGTTGATGTACCTGCGAGCCACCAAGTCGGGAAATTATAAAACAACTAGAGGAAGCTTTTAAAACGTTCAACTTATGGGGAAAACTTTTTGCTAATTACATTTCTATTTGCCTGTTAATAGAAGGGGTACAAATACACACTTTAAATAAAAATTCTTCCAGAACTCTTCCCTCCACGAGCACTGGCCCGCTGAGCAAGAGAACCCCGCCTCACCAGACTCGCGTCTGTCTCACCTCGCAGGCCCTCCTGTGAGTGTCGCGTCGATCACGTGGTCGTTGTCCATGCGGAACATGTACACGCCGCGGTTCTGGAAGAGAAGGCGGCAGTCCCGGGTGAGCACCCGGAGCCCCCTGCGTGTCGGTGTCCGCACCAGGAGAACTAAGTCCAGACAAGTGTGCCCCGACCACCCTCGCAGCAGATTCCTGCTGACCGCACTCGGGTGACAGTGACACGGATCAGCAGGCCAAGCGAAGCTCGTGAATCTGTAGTTTCATCTGTGCTCGTGACACCAACCGAAAAAGACAAGACTGACGGAAAGAGAAAAGAGGAAGGTACGGCTCCACCCAGGTAGGGCCTGTGGTCAGCACTGGAGGCGTCGTGCGCCTGGCCCCGCGTGTCAGGGCGCCCGGTCAGCGCAGGAGCAGGGGGAGGACGGCAGTGTTTATCTCACCACAGGGGCCAGACACCTACCTGAGACTCATAAAGTTTCTCCTTTCTGTTTGCTACTTCATTTCGAATGATAGTTCCGATATATTCAATGACCATGGTGTGCTTCTCAATGTCTCTAGCAGCATACAGGCCCAGACCCTGCAAAAAAAAAAAAAAAAAAAAAAGCGTGGTTACATACTTCAATTTATCTGACAACAAGTCTGCTTTCTTTTTTCCATTACAAGGTGTTACCCTTGGGTCTTACCAGAAGCAATACTTAACGTATTACCTCAAATTATTTTTTATGGAATATGGTATTTTCTGAAATTTAAAAATTTAACAATCTTACCACTTAAAACTATGCCATCACTACCTTATTGCTATGTCTGTTTTATACTGAATTCTTAGGGTGTATCTGTAAAGTAATTCTGATTAGCTATTCAAATTTTCTATTACACTATGTTATCTTCCACATAACACTGAATTCCCACCAACTAAATTAAGCTAATGACTTATGGTATTTATTTTATTCTAATACTATTTCAAACATATCAATCTATTTTTTTCAAGTACAGTTTCAGGGAATTTTGGGGCGGGGGGACTACGAGCATGTGCCACCATGCCTAGCAGCCATAAATTTAATAGAAATAGGGCCAACTGTAAGGAATTATTAATACTATAACCAGGTTTCAGATTTGCCTCTGAATTTCCTAGGAGCTGGGCAAAGAGGAGAAACAGGAAAGGTTACTTTGCTAACAGGGAAGTTGGAAACAAATGAAGTTCTTGGGGAAGGCAAATTTTTTTTCCCCTAATGCAAAAGTCTGAGGCTGGGAAAGAAACAGGAATTTGAATTGGCTGAAACACCGACGCAGCTCACGCTGTCCATGCAAGTGGCCAGATAAATCACATATTCGGCGCACTGTGTCAAGTTTACAGCACTGCAGATTCTGGAAAAACAACATGACAAAAAATATGGATACTTTCCATAAATGTTTGTATTTTCTTGTCCCAATTTGGTTTTCCGCATTCAGTGCTGACCAGAAGGCAGCAGTGTAGCAGAGGAGCAGAGGAGGATCGTGTGCTGCCTGGGGAAGCCCCAGACACGGTCCTCATCGAGCACCACGCAGCGCACACGGTGGAGAGCACCGGCACCCACGTGAGAGACGTTAGCAAGTAAACCGACTGACCTTCCGGAAAACACCTATGCAGTTTATCTGTTCAATTCCAGATACGACTCAGAAGTGAATGAACCAGGACACACACACAGAGTGTGTATGGAGATCAATATAGTTTGGTTTAAGAACAGACAAGAATGAATATCGATGGAAAGTAATAGATTCCAAATAGATGAAAATGGATCCCTGTGCATATGAAAATGTATCGTAGTCACAGTGGTATTAAAATTCAGTTTAATATGGATGGGTTATTTACTAAATGGTGCTTCAACAACTGGTTATCCAATGGAAGAAAATTAAATTGTCGTAACAAAATTTCTGTAAATGTAAATTGACTTGGGTATATATGGGTACCGAAGAGTATACATACATAATCTATGGTCCTGACTAATACTAGAAGCTATAGAAAATTATACATTTTTATTTATATAAACATTAAAACTTTTGTAAGAAAAAAGATACCATACTTACAGGTAGGCAAAAGATGTTCTGTAGGGAAAAATGTCCAATAGTGCCAGTTGTTACAAATTGAAAAATGGACAAAGGATATGAATAGGAAATTCCCAGGAAAGCAAATGCAAGTACCAAACATGAAAAGCTGCCCATTCATTGGGAGTTAGAAATTTCAATTAAGGTAACAGTATCAGTCTATACTTATCAGAATGACAAAAACGTAAGAGTGGTAACACCTAGTACAAATGGGAAGACAAGAAAAATAGCCTCATACACTGCAGGAAGAAATGTCAACTTATAGCTTTTTTAAAAGAAAACCAGCAATATCTACTAAAATGAAAATTACATACACCTTTACACAGAAGTCTTACTTTTGGGAATATACCCCATAAGAATGAAACTATCAATACACGAGAATATAAGGTATTGATAGCAACACTGTTTGGCTTGGGAAAAATTGTAAAGAAATGCACATCAGTAGTCGAATGGTTTAATTACAGTTCATCAACATCAAGGAACATCACATGGCCATTAAAGAGAATGACCTCTGAGTTAATCTATAGGACATCTGAGTATTAATGAGAAAAGGAAGATGGAGGAAAATGTATATAACATGATTCATTTTTTATGTGTACACAGATGTGTATGTATTTTTAAGATAACAGCGTGGAAAACCACAGGGAATGTACTAGATCACTAACAAGGTCCCCTGGTGAGCAGGAGGCGGCTGGCAGAATGAAAGGAGAAAAGAGACAAAACCCCAAAACTCCCAAAATGCTTCAGGTTAATAACGATGACAAAAAGGTGATGGGTAAGATTACACTGAAATCACAGTAACAGAACATTTCTCAAAACAGGAATGGGTACAAGAGTGAATGAACTATTTCAAAACATTTACAATGGAAAAGAGGGGAGGCCAGAGATCGACAGAGGGGCAGCAGCAGACAGAAGGGAAAGATACCGTATTCATAACGTTAAAATAAGATTTCCAACAAAAAGATCAAGAGCAGAAAGGGCTCTTAGCTGATTTTTTTTTTTGAGACAGAGTCTCGCTCTGTTGCCCAGGCTAGAGTGAGTGCCGTGGCATCAGCCTAGCTCACAGCAACCTCAAACTCCTGGGCTTAAGCGATCCTACTGCCTCAGCCTCCCAAGTAGCTGGGACTACAGGCATGCGCCACCATGCCCGGCTATAGTTGGCCAGATAATTTCTTTCTATTTTTAGTAGAGACGGGGTCTCGCTCTTGCTCAGGCTGGTCTCGAACTCCTGACCTTGAGTGATCCACCCGCCTCGGCCTCCCAGAGTGCTAGGATTACAGGCGTGAGCCACCACGCCCGGCCTCTTAGCTGATTTTTAAAAAATGCATAAGACAGATTATTAGCAGATGAAGTAGAAGAAGTCTCAGAAAGAGCAAAGAGAACAGGAAACCAAAAACAAAGGCTGGGGGAAAGAAGTATTGGCAGAAGACAGAAATCCTTCTCTGGAGTCCGTAAGAATCACCCGCCCCAAACCTGCAAAATATGTTCCCAGCTGCTGCAGCTGCTGCGGCTGCTGCCAGTCTGGTGTCCACACTGAGATCCCAAATCTCAGGGATCCAATATCTGTCTATAGGTGCAAAAAGAAAACAGGGAAAGAACTTGCAAAAGAATGAATATAAAAAACATTTCTCAGACTGAAGGTCACAATAGTCCAACCAAAAGGCTCATCAAGTGAGGAACGCGGCACACAAAAAAGACCCTAATCGGGCACGTTTTTGTGCACTGTCCAAATATCAAGAATAAAGAGAAGTCCCTACAAACTTCTAGGGGAAAGTAAAAGGGTTGTGACAAAAAGGAACAAGAATCTGATTGAGTTAGACAATGGAATGCTGACCCAATTTATATTTTAAAGAGAGCTCACGGGCTTCTAAGTAGGAACTGGGTGAGAGGACACAGCCAGGCCTGCAGTGGTGTAGACGAGTGAGATGTGGGTTAAAGCAGGGGTGAGAGCCTGAGAGTGGACCTGACAGAACTTTAAGAAGAACAAAGACCCCCAGAACTTGATGATGCTGTGGATTTGGGGACACGGAGGCCAGGGTAAACAACAGTGGCACCACTCAGTTGTATAAGGCACCTGAAGGATGAGCAGGACGGGAGCAGTTGCAAATGGGAGCTTCCTAGCTGCATCCTGGGGCACCCGAGGAGAAACGTGGAACTGGCATCTGGATGTGGAGGTCTGCGGCGCAGCAGTGTGAACTGCAGATGCAAACCGCAATGCTCAGACTACAGGGCGCGTGCCTGCAGACTACAGCCGCGGTCTACAGAACATTCGTAACTGACTTCGTGAAAAGACGGCTTACAAAAGATGAGGTACCCTCCAAAACTGGAGTACCTTTTGAAAATACTTTCACTTGTATTTTTTACAAGTGCTTGAAACAGCTCTACTGAACTCTCCACAAATCCAGTGAGTGCAAAATTCAATGCTACCTACTTCTCAAGAGCTCGCATCGAGATGCAGAGATGTGGATTCCAAAGGTCAGCGTTCCATTTGGAGAATTCAAGCGCCATGCTCCAAGACTACACACTGAATTACTAGTGTTACAAACTGACAAGACTTGATATGATTTCAAAAACACAGTATTATCCCTGTAGCCACGTGAAATCATTTTTCACATACTGGACCATCAACATCTTCAGATTCCCAGATTCCACCCCTCCTCTTCCTCAACACAAAGTATTTCTTCACCTGAATCCGAGACCGGGCCAGATACACATTGGATTTCCATTCGGTCTTCATTTTCCGGTACTGTGATGACTTGGAGTGGACAAACTGTTTACTGTAAGGTGCATTCAGTTCCCCAGTGACTGTGCTCTGAAATGACTTTGAGGTGCTGGTGCTGTTCAGGGTGTGAGGCCTGCAGACAGCGGCATATCAACAGGAAAAAAACAAAAGAGAAACTGAAGATACCTCTGAATAATGCCCGAAGCCCGGTGGATTCGAGTTCTTACTGACAGCAACATACATGGAAAGCCGCCTAGCAGGACACACGGCGAGCTCTCTGATGTAGCTGGACACGTACACAGCCAGACAGCAGGGTTTGTAAGCAGCAGACAAATCAAGCACAAAAACCACTACACGCCTGGAAACCCTGGGCTGTACCATGTGAAGTTAAACAGAATACCTTAACACAAACCTCTTGACATGGGCACTCATTTTAGGTTCAGAACGGGCACAACCTGTGGGGTTAACGGCAAGTGGCAGTTCCATGAGAGGATTCCGGCCATATCGGAAGGTATAGTTTTCACATGCCTCAACCCCAGGTAGCTGAAAAGAAGCAAAATAGACAAAAAGTTAATCTATATGATCAAGACTACAGATAATCTTGAGCTGGTCAAAGGATGGCCCACAATAAAAATAACGTGTAGGCCAGGCGTGGTGGCTCACACCTGTAAACCTAGCACTCTGGGAGTCCAAGGCAGGAGGATCAATTGAGGCCAGGAGTTCAAGACCAGCCTGAGCAACACAGTGAGATCCTGTCTCTACAAAAAATTCTTGCTCCCGGCTATCGGGAGCACAGCGTCATGGTGCGTGCCTGGCAGCACCTATAGTCCCAGCTTCTTGGGAGGCTGAGGCAGGAGGATCACTTGAGCCCATGAGTTTGAGGTTGCTGCAAGCTATGATGACACCAATGTACTCTAGCCAGGACAACAGAGCAAAACTCTGTCTCAAAAAAAAAAAAAAAAAAAAAAAAAAAAAAACCCAGTTAAAAGTCATTTATATGGTGTTCTTTCCTGATCATCTCTCACTTCTTGCAATTTGATATGATGAGGTCATCACTTTCCATGTCCCAGGAGCACAGAACATAGGTGGTAACTTAAGGTTTACTCACAATGACTGACATATTAAAGGTCTTTTCTAGAGTATCCTTCTTGTGAATATGAATATATTCTTAAATGATATGTATCTTTTATGACTATATTTCTTTCCTGGCTATTCCACAGAAAGCACGCTTATATCTCAGTGGCTTTTGGGGTTTCCTCTGCTTCTCCAAAAAACAAAAACACAAACAAAACACACATCAATGATATTATTCTTGAAAACAAAATCTTATAATCACACAATTTTCC
Source organism: Varecia variegata (assembly GCA_028533085.1). Lineage (NCBI taxonomy): Eukaryota > Metazoa > Chordata > Mammalia > Primates > Lemuridae > Varecia > Varecia variegata. The sequence continues at coordinate 181,304,332 of CM052437.1, forward strand.
AAAGGTATTGTGTAGATATGTTTCAGTTAGACTCACTGCCAAACATATTTAGCATCTTTTAAGCAAAGAGATGTCAGAGAAGACATCATGCGTGCCGCTGGGCTGGGCCTATAATCCCAGCACTTTGGAAGGCCAAGGCAGGAGGACTGCTGTGAGACCAGCCTAGGCAACACTGCAAAAACTGTCTCTACCAAAAATTTTAAAAATGTGCTGGGTGCGATGGCACGCACCTGCAGTCCTACCTACTTGGGAAGCTGAGGCAGGGAGGTAACTTGAGCCCAGGAGTTTGAGGCTGCAGTGAGCTATGATTAGGTGACAGGGCAAGACCTTATCTCCTAAAAAAAATATAATAAAAATAATTAAAATTAAATAAAAAAGGGGCCACTGCAATCCACTGCCCTCTGGTGACTAAGCCTAAGAAGAGGGCAGGAGAGTGGCCATAAATACTGAAGTGTCAGGAAACGGGCACAGCTACATTCTGAGGTGCGCGAGAACTCAGCCAAGGGGAGGAGGATGCCCTGCCCCACCCAGCACAACCGCAAGCCGAGACAGGCTGCTGTCCTTCACCCTGGTTTGCCTCCAGCCTTGAGCACTATCTCACTGAGGGTGTATTTACACGTCCTGAGGTCTCCTGGTCAATCACCAATGCCGTGCTCTTTAAGAGGGACAGGGCAAAGTCACTTTCTGAAGATTATCATGAATATCACAGCATGTGTCCAGGGTCACATGGAACGAGGAAAGCAGTTCCAACTTCAAAGCCCATCCGAGACACTCACCGATTCAGCTATCCGTGCCACTGCTGACACAGTCAAGCCAAAAAGATCTTCTCCTTTTAAATATGCTGGAAAAAGCTGCAGCATTTCAGATTTTTTTCTCACACATGCTACAGGTTCCAAAATTTTATCCCAAACTCCTACATATGGACAAAAGTGATTTTTATAGTTAACAGAATAGAGTATAAAAACAAGAGTAAATGAAAACCAAAAATTAACTAATTTCCAAATAAAACTTTTTGGGTAATAATCTAACTTGTTTATTAAATGAAAGCTATTTTAAAGACCTTATGCAATTTTGGGGAAAATAATGTTACATTAAGGACATTAAGCAATAAAAGTTTTTAAAAAATTTAATATAATTGAAATTCACACAAGTAGTTAATTCACTTTCATACTGGACATATAACATACTAGATTTTAAAATGATTAGTCCAATTAGTAGTATCTGTAGATACGTTCCTTTCCCTCAGATTTAAATTAAAATGTTAAATTAACATTTTGTTTGGAATTATCTTTAGAGCATTTTCATACTTTTTTTCCAAACCGCTCAACTTTCAAAAAGCCAACTCCCTAGTGCTTTCTACGTCAATAAAAAGGCCAATCCAGACTTCATGCGTAGGTCCAAACCGAGTGTCTAACTTCCACCTCTGAACTTATGTAACATCTGATGCTCCTGAGATTACAGCATACACAATATGCTTTATATACGATTCCTGCTTTTTAGAAACTGCCATTAAGAAGACGAGGGTCTCTGATGTAAATGACAGGCCACCTTTATCTACAAATCATTCTCAGATTTATTGTACCAGCTCTTATGTTCAAACGTATATTGACTATGAAAGTATTTAGAAAATTGTATAGCAAAGAAAGCAAGGTGCAGTAACACAAAGAGGTTCAGATTTACACTTGTAAATGAAAAATCCACCAGTCCGATCTGTTGTTATAAACATGAAATGGACATGAGAGAAAACATGGCAATACTGACACAACACATTCTTTAGCCTGACAGAGTTACTAGCTCTGCAGCGCATATCAAGAGCAGAGGTTACCTTTAGGTGAAGTGTCACTTAAGACCAGGTCTTCGTGGCCTTGCTCCACAATCCTGATAACGAACACCGGGCGCCCGTCTTTCTCCTCGATGGAGCACAGGTAGCGGCAGCGCCTGTTGGCATAGCGTGTGCTCCAGTACAGTCGGCTGGCTTCATAGCCCACAGGGAAGAGTGCTTTAGGAGAGTGGAATGCTTGCATCTGTTGTGGAAGCAGCTGACCAATCGTATGGAAGATGAGGCTTCCAACACGAAAGGTGTGGTCCCGTTCTCCTCGCTGCACGATGCTGGCAATTTGTCGTACCTCATCCCGCTGAACGTAGACCCTCCTAAAGACTGCAAAGTAACTTAACTCTTGCTCATGGATTCCCTTTGGTTTGTGCATGGGGCAAAGCATAGTTTTGTCCTTAAAAAACATGCATTGTGCTTTAATGGCGCAAGTAAAGTGATAAATGTTGGTGCATCGAAATCTGTGACATCCACTGGTGGCACCTGTCTTGTGACAGAAGACACATTTCATCTGTAGGCCTCTCCTCAGTGCTAGTTCCACATTTATTAAGGCACCAGCCTGAGTCTCATAGACTTCCGTGGACCACAGAGCACAATTCAAGTGCACCCACAGATCCAAATCAAGGTTGAGTAGCCTTGCTGGTCCATCTGTCAATCCATCACCTTCTTCATGACAAAAGCAGCATTTCCGATAGTCTTTGGGCACAGGATCAGGTTTAAGGGAAGTGCCCAATTTCTTCAGAAATTCATCTATTTCATCCTCACAAGGTGGTTTAAATGTCCCCTTGGGGATTACAATATGAATGCTCCATTTCTTCCATTTCATTCCTCTCCACTTTTTATTTAACGGCCTACAATCTTCAAACCCACCATGGACAGTTCTTAGCCGAGGCTTTAACTTGACCGTTACCTTAAGCTCATCTGGCTTGGCCTCCACTTTGGCCGCTTCGAAAGCAGGAGGGAATGCGATGGGCGGCGAGGCGGGGGGAGAAGCCTTCTCCTGGAGCTGTGGGAGACAGTGCACATCCAAAGTGGAGATGTTGTTACTGTACTGATGAAACGCTCTGGAAGGCGTCTCTCTCATAGGGGACTGTGGCAACGAGGGAGTGGACTCCTGGGCAGTAACAAGAAAACCACAGAAAAGAAAAATAATTCACAAGCTCTACAAACAGTTCTTGCTGAAACAAGCAGCCGAGCAACATGGTTTAAGAGGGTGAGTGGCCGGCGGGAAGAGGCAGGCCAGGATGAGCGGTGCGAGTTCTCGCGGAGGCGATGCTGAGCACCTGGGCGTCAGTGGCAGGCGGCTGCAGGAGCCACAGCGCCTGTGCATCCTTGCCACGCCTTCTCTACAAAGCCATAACCCTGGAGAAGACGCTGCTCTTAAACCTTCCTGGATACCTCGTTTCTATATCCATTAAACTTCGGGGGAGGGCGTGGGAATCGTGCTGTCGTAAGAACTAGCTAATTTAATTTGTTCAATGAAATAGTGTTTTTTGTTAAACCAAATACGAATGTGGCAACGCCACCTCCACTCTCTGAGATGCTTGTCTGTTTGTCTCAGGCTCAGCCAACTGGCGTGAACGTCAGAGAAGGGGAAGGAGCCCCGTCCACAAACAAACCGTACTGGCTTCTTCCTGAGGCCCCACAGCTCTGACCCAGCTGCTGAAAGAACTACACACTCACAAACCATCTGGTGAAAACAATTCCTTCTTTTATTTAGGCTGGTATATTTTTATTTAAAGTCTAAATTTTATCTGTCATATAGCTTGGACTGTACTGCAGGTATACTGGAGACAACTGCCTGTTAAAAAAGACTCTCCAGAACATTCTCCTGTGAAAGACACACTGGAGCAGCCACCTGGAAGAATGACTGCCAGCATTACTGATTACTGCAGAGGAAAAAAGCTTCCTGCAAAACATGATTAAAAATATATCATTGGCATCAACTACACATTTAAATACCCTTGAACTACACAAATCAAGTAAACCAGACCTTTTCCATAATGGTCTGTCTCTGGTGGGTTTTTCTCTCAAAATTGGGATAAGATCAATAAAAGCAATTTTAAAATGTTAATTAATATATCTGTAACTGAATTAGTAAAATTAAAGATTTTAGTACTAATGTTCTATTTAATTCTGAACATTTAAAATGTAATTTAAGTCTGCCTACTTCTGTGAGGAGCAACACAGATCAAGACTATTGGAAGCTCACTTTCTCCACATGATTAGCATCTGCTACGGATCTTCTGACACAAAGAGCTCCATGAAGGTAGGGGACATATCTGTTTTATTCATTAACATACACCCGGAACACAGAAATCACTTATCCATTATTGATTAGTTGAGATTATCCTAATTTTACCTTGCTTTCTGAGGTTTTTGCTTGTGCAGTTGATGAATAAAGAATAAAGCAGTTATTACTACAAAAAACAATGTCCTTTTCCACTCTCCTGGAATTTTCTCGGAAATCCTAAAAAGCAAAAAGAAATGTGTGGGGATCTCAAAATTTAATAAAAACAGAATCTATGCACTGATTTTTAGTTTGTTCAAAAGTGAGAGTGGTTCTTTATCTTAAAAGTATAATAAAAAGGTAACTATGTCCCAGTATTTAGCATATAATAATTCAGCCATAGAGAAAATATACAAAACCAAACTATACTGTCCATATTTCACTCTATGTTAAAATATGCGGTCCTCATAGTATTCAGATTAACAGCTTGCTGGAGCTATTTGGTGTTAAGCCCAAACACATCTAACATATGCTGATCTACTGGCAGGAACGTGCCCTATTGTGCCACCACAAATGAAGTCTTCACTGCCAAGGACATTTTTACTGAGGGTAGGAGGTGAGGTCATAGAACAGTAAAGTACCTTGTTTACAAAGGTCAGATCTTTGAATGATTTCCGCACACCGCTTCCAAGAATAACTACTTTACAGTGACAACACCACTGTGGCCTGAGTGCTGCACTTTCTGTAATACCATGACTAGAATCCTTATATCCAGAGAGACCTAAAGGCAATCAACTTTAGTTAGTAATTAAAACTGACCTATGACACAAGGTGTACATGGTGTAAAATTATGCTACATCAACTTATGATAACATAGTTCATTATTCTATAATAAAAATTTTATCTTCTAAGTGATGGTTACAAGGCAGCTATTACGTGACACTGGGGTAGAAATAAAGAAACGTGCCTATTATCAAAACAACTGGGAAAACAATGCTCGTATAAAAGAAGAATCTAACAAAACCAAGTCACCAAGATATATTAATATTCAGTCTAAATGCAAAGGAGTCAAAAGGAAAGAGGGATTACTTTTGTTTAAGAGCTGAGATGATACAAAAACATTTTATGACAGATAAAGAGGTATGTGTACAAGAGTCTTAAACAGGCATAACTTGGGATGAGAAAGCATGAGGCATACGCAGTGCCATTTAGGTAGGGTGTGAGGAGAGGAAGGAACAGGAGAAAAGCAAGTGACAGAAGCAACTAGAAGCTAGGAGTTCAAAAATCCAACAGACTGACTTTCAAAAGGAATTCAAAGATGAGAACTGAGAAGACACTAAATTCTAGCAGAAGGGTAAGGACAGAAACAGGACTGCAAGGAAACTGGCAAGCAAGAAGACAGGAGGAAGCCGGGCCAGCCTGAGAGCCCGGTGGGGAGGCTGCCACAGCAAGGCAGGGACACCGCAGCACGGCCAGGCCGAGGACGCTGCTCCACTGCGCAGAGGCGCCTGGCAAAGGCACCTCTGTGGGAGGAGGAAGGAGGGCCCTGTGTGATGGTGCGGCAGAACCAGGGCGAAGTGAGCCTGCAGGGCAGAACGACTCACCACATGGTGCGAGCAGAGTGGACGAGGTTTGGGGGTCTGTGCAGAAAGCTGGCACACAAGTACTTCCGGGTCAACAGCATGATATAATACACATAGCAAAGCACTGAAGGTCAAATCACACCATAGAAACACAACACCCACAGATGGGTAACTGACCAAAGATCACACACCAACATGTTACCTGTTACTTACAAAAATTAAATTGAAATTTTAAAAAGACTAAAGCTTAACTTTGGATTCAAGTATGAATTTGATGTTAACGAAAAGCTTGCTAGCTCACCATTGCTTGTTGGAGGAAATGGTACGTTAGGCTGCTTTAGCCGGTACGGGCTGGCTAATTTGGGAGGGTTTGCAGATCCTGGAGGCGGCCCACGAAGAAGTAAATGCTGTCGATACTCCAAACCTGGGTTTACTCTGTGGCTACTGACCAAACCCACAGATGGAACATCTGGAGCGTTACTAACCTCATAGCTGTTAGGAATTCTAACGTGAAGAAGGTCGGAAAACGCAGCCACAACACTGCTGATGTTCTAAAACCAAAGGCAAACATTGTGTCACTCACCCAGAAAGCAACAGTAAACCGTTGAAGAAATACATATTTAGGACGAATACTATCTTCATAATACGTATATTGCAAGAAAAATCCAATGACTTTTATTCAGACTCAAAGTCTCAGGAAAAAAGCATTTTAATGGACCAATATCCGAATAAAGCTTTCGTAAACAGAAGTCTTTATAGAAAGATTCCAATTAACATTAAATATTTGGGAACACAATAAACTATTTTAGTTAACCTTAACATCTGACAGGTATAAAGGACACAACTACAAGCAATGAGCTAAACCTTGTCCACTGCAGAGCTGGTCAGAGAGCTCACTTCCAGGGGCTTCTCTTCAGCTCTGGCCAAGAGTCTGGCACAATCCGCAAGACACATAAAGGTCATGCTACTGCTGCTTTTTTGGTAATCAAAATGTCATGTCAGTGGACTATTAGGTTTGATCTCTAATGAAATGTCTTCATGGAATTCAGAGTTAAAAAAGAGTAAAAACTCCTCAGCAAACGACTAGTGCTGGACAAAAGCAGCTGCTGCCTGAAGAACATTTCCGTCGCATTTGCAAAACTTACTGTTGATAAAGTTCTTTCTCGTTGCTTCATTTTCTACAATTATGAACTCCAAAGAGTTCTCTAAAATATACATCCTTTAAGAACAAGTGAACTCGAACTTCCCGTTTATAACTTAATGTTTAATTACAATACTCAACGGCAGCCAACATCTATTGTTTCTTGATTTTTTAACAATGGCCACTTTGACTGGAGTAAGATGGTATCTCAATGTGGTTTTAATTTGCATTTCTCTGATAATTAGTGATGTTGAGCATTTTTTCCTAAGTTTAGTAGCCATTTCTATGTCTGAAATGTCAGTAGGTCTGAAACCATCAGTCCTACTCTTAACACTGATCTTTCATCCTTAATCGTCCCCTTGTGTGCGTTTCACTGTGACACACCTGACACAACTTTAAACATGGAGACATATTCTTTAACATTAGAAAGTCACTTCATTGTTTACCTCGGCAGCTGCAGGATGCAGGGTAATTGCTACAGATATGAGACCTGATCTGGGACCATTTGGGGAGGAACCGAAAGGTGATGCAAAATATAAAGTGCCTGGCTCACTTTTGATGTCATTCCTTTTTGATTCTGAACCTTAATAAGTAGGAAAAAAAGAAGAAGAAAGGAGTGTTAATGGCTTTTCAAAATCAAAAGATTTACATTAGTAAATTGGCATACAGTAAAGAAAATAAGAAGGCCAAGTATTTCCTTACTTTTCCCAGCAGTGCTAGGAAGAATTGGAATGATGGGGGACGGCACTGGCTCTGGGGGCTCCTCTTTGACCAGCGACAGGTCCGGATACCGGCTCACTTCCACCCCGACCACACTCTCGGGAGAGGATGAGGGAACAAAGCTGTCGGGAGTATCTCGATCACCACAGTGATCCTGTATCCTGAAAGATGAATATGCACATACATCAAAGCGTGCAAATCCACCACCGCGGACTTCTTGCACCAACCCAAATGAATCTGTAAGTACAACAGCAAGGAAACCTGGGCGACAGCAATGAGAGAAGTAGCAAATGAATCAGCTCAACAGGGAATCTCCTGGAAAAAAATTATAAGAAATATGTTTAGCTATAAAATAATTTAAATGGTATGTTTCCTTCTAATGAAAGCTTCAGCATAAATATTTAAAGACACATCAAGAGGAAGATGTTTAGATTATAACATAACAGAAAGGATGAATACTAACACCTTTGCAAAATTCAAGATCACTGAGACTAAGAGAATACTCTGGTGGCTTGAAAAGGAAAGAACAGCCAAGCACATATCCAACAGTCAGTCACACCTGCATACAGCTGGCTGTGAAAACAGCTATCCTGTTGCTGCTGTTTATAGTAGCAACTTGGTTATTACGGCTTCATGGGCCCTTATTTTTCTTAACCGGTGAAGGAAAAAAAAGAGGAAGGGGAGAGGGGAGGGGGGAGGGGGAGGGGGGAGAGGGGAGGGGGGAGG
>CM052437.1:181313062-181328606 GCA_028533085.1 Varecia variegata
TACCTCCCATTTTGTTTTTATTGCTTAAAATTGCTCTTGCTATACGGGGTCTTCTCTGGTTCCATACAAAGTGTAAAATTATTTTTTCTATATCTGTGAAAAATGATGTTGGTAATTTAATAGGGATTGCACTGAATCTGTAGATCACTTTGGGCAGTATAGACATTTTAACAATGTTGATTCTTCCAATCCACGAGCATGGTATGGTTTTCCACCTATTTACATGCTCTGCGATTTCCTTCCTCAGTGTTTCGTAGTTCTCCCCATAGAGTCCTTTACCCTCTTTAGTTAAATATATTCCTAGGTATTTTATTTTCTTTGTTGCTATTTTGAAGGGTATTGAGTCCTTAATTTGGTTCTCCGTTTTATTGAGGTACAGGAGAGAGGAGACCTGGATTCTAAATCTGAACAAATCATTCTCCTCTTTGGTCCATAGTTTTTTCATTGACAAAACAAGGGACTCAGACTAAGTAAATGTCTCACCAAATACAGGGTGGTTGGGGATTTTCCAAGGAAGAGATAATAACTGGATGAAGTATGTAAGAAGCCCCTGGATCTAACGAGTTGGGTAGTGGTTATCTACTGAGGGAATCTGATTCTCCCACTTAGAATCTTGGGCATAAAGAATTGACAAAAAGAGTTTAAAAGACTCCAGACAGATAGTCCTTAAACTCTCTTCCACGATAGCATTCTCTGGTATCTGCGACTGCTGGTCCTTCACTTTAGACATCTACAAACATCAATAAACCCAATAAATCACATTAGTAGCTTATAAAGGACAATAATCTTTGAAATACTTTGCGTAGAGATTTTCCATTGCCTTAATGACTATTCAATTATGTTTCAGTCCCTATAAGATTTAAATAATGCAAATTATGTTTAATAGTAAAAATGTCTTACAAACTTCAAAATATGAAGATTATTCACCAAATTTTATTCCTCAAATTTTTTACATGCTATTCCTACAGACATTATGCTAAATACATACACACATAAAAAAACAAAAGAAATAATAACTTCTACCTCAGTTCTTCCTGATTGTTGTGAGGCGGAGTTGGAAGTGAAGCTGGAACATCAACTGTCTTTGGGCCTTGAGCAATAGCTCTGGCTAACAAGTCGTCCTGTGGTCTGAACGGGAGGTGAAATGGTTTAGGTCCTAGAGTTTTAGTAACTGGAAAAGCAAAAACACAAAACCGTAAATACATTTAGCCAAAATTGATAAATGGGTAGAACTTTACAAGTCTACTGCCATTTCACAATATATAGCTGGCAAAGGCACACTCCTCAAAAGTATAAAATTTGGAGGCTATAATCATACCTTCATGGTTCACTAACACTCCAGCTTTTCCAGCAAGTTCTTCGGTTGTCGCAAAACCATTTGCCATCTTCTGACAAGCCATAGGAGGTGGTGTAGGAGGAAGAGAGGCAGGGGGTGTTGGAGGATTACTTAAATTATTCTGCTGCAGGAGACCAAAAAATTTTAAATTATATGCTACTGAGCAAATATGCAATGACCTTGCTAAAACTTAGTTCTGTGAATTTTTGGCACATGGAAGCAAGGCTACAGAAACGTAATCAAGATGCATCTTCATTCCCAAATGCACACCGATAAGGAAGAAAATACATACAAGGCCAGGAGACTTTTTAGTGGAATACTCGTGATTTGATGGACATATCAATGTGCTAACTTTACACCCAGCTTGGCTATTTAGCTTTGAAATTAAGAAGTGAATTTTCATTATGCCTGATTCTATTTTATGCAACTCTTCAAGTTTCATGGTTATAGTCAAAGGACAAATTTAAAATTCAATCAATAAATTTGTAAAACATTATCAAAAATTCCTTTATGAAATTCTCAATATATGCCCTAGTTCTATGGAAAACTTAAGAATCTGTGGTCCTAAACCTATAATTGTAACTCACATTCCAGATATTAGAATCTGGATTGTCTAAGACCTCTAAAAGAAGCAAAAGTAGCAGCAGTAACAGTAAAATGACTAAATCATTAACAAATGTAGTTCCTCTTTAAACATCTCTCCCAGCTTAACATTTGCCACCAATTTCTCATTGATTTATCAGTTTCTCAAGGATGGCTGGAATCTACCAATAATGCCATGCAAATCAAGTCCAAGGTGAAATTACAAATCCTGCAAAGATACAGGATTTCATGAAGATGATGAAGTGCTGTTGGAGAACAGCTTGCACCAGGCACTTAAAAGAGTTAAGACAGTTTCTAACTGAAAGGAAAAGCTAACAAGGACAATCAATGAAACATCAAAAAAGAATTATTTTAATATTAATGTCAGAAGAGAAGCTTCTGGAAAACTGATGACATTCTCAAATATTTTTGCAAAAATGATCTTTTTATGTAAAAGTCAGATGTGAATTAAAGATATCTTTAAAACTTAGCTAAAAAAAAATACCAAAAGATAAACCTGATTTGGTTTGATACTAACAGTCTATGCATAGTGCATAGTTATAATTAAGTACCTAAACTATTAGATAAAATACATTTGAAATTGTTTTAATTTCATTTTTCAAAGTAAAATCCTAACCATGCTTTTTTATTCCCACTATTTACTATGAATTTGGATTCATTTTAAGAGTTAATAAAAGGTTTTAAGGAAGTAAGTATATCCTCTACCATGGAAATACATAATGGGTATTTCTCACAATTTGTATTCTTACCTATATAAAAATTTCTAATGTTCATGTTAGAAGCACTTCACCAGGTAAAATTAACCTTGTAGCTGAACTTATGTTTTAATGAAACTTGGAATATCAGATCTAAACCAGGTACAAAAACAAGATAAGCTCTACCAATTCTGGTATGTTATCCACAGATGAAGCAAGGTAACACCTTAGCAAAGAAACCTACCTTGTAGATCAATTGAGAATAGTAGTCTGAAACCCCTTCAAGGGTAGCACTGCCAAAAGTTCCTAGAAGTCGATTTCCACTATTAAATTGGCCACTGCCATAAGGAAGAAAGTGTGCAAAGTTCACTCCAATGATTGGTTCCATTAGAGGGAGCAGAGAGAGCTGCTATTAAAAAACACATTTAAGAGTAATGTACATGATAAACAAAACTGAGTGTTTCTCAACTTTCTAAGCCTGAAGCAACTTAGTCAAATAAGGCTTGAGAAAAATGACACTTAAAAATTTCAATTATCAAAATGCTGGACTAAGTGAGAAAGACTACAGAATCGTTGAGACACACTTAAAAATAAGCTTTGTTCCTATCTCTCCTAAAGGGATGCTGCCAAGCATCTAACAAGAAAAACACATTTCTTATCTTTGCTCAGGAAAAACCGGGGCTTAAATTGAGGCTAGGCACCACCAGTGACACTACGAGTGGCTGTCTCCTACCTTCTCTAACGACTACAAAGGTGTTAGCATTTACAATGGGAGGGTCCAGCGGCTGCATTTCTTTGGATCCAGAGTCACAAGTAATAGGGACAGATTTTTTTTTCTTGGTGCTGAGGCTACTCCTTTTGAACATAGGTAAATCTTGACCATCACCTATCAACCCATCTATATTACCGTAAATTTCAGGTGCCAATAGGATATGGCACAAATGTCCTTGGAAATAGGAAGTCTAGTAGGTTTCTCTTCAGATGTCTTTTATCCCTGTAACTCTCTACTTTAAGGAAGAAATTATCACAATAAAGAGCAAGTTTCAGTTGAAAAGTGTTGAAAAAGCATTTGATCTCTCATGTCCTTGAATTTTTAAATGACTCACCTGTTTCAAGTGGGTAAACGTGTCAGTGTTAGAGTACATAGCTTGTTTATCCTCTTCGTCCTTTTTCCTTTTCTTTGAGCGAGGTGCTGCTTTCTCACCAGTCCTCTGAGTCCGTTTGCTTCGTTGCTTCTTGGTTTCACTTCCTCCATCTGTTTTTGGCAACTGGTTGTTGCCACATCCAAAACCACCTTGCATTTGAGCCCCCAAAGTTTGCTAATGTAATTGGAAAGGTTAAGAAATAAGTGAACTATTCACATGTTTGGTTTTCAGTTCATGCTACTCCAGCTCCATCCCATGACTCATCTTCCTAACATGGGCACTAAAAGTCAAGGAGGGAAAATAGACAGTGGTGTCAAGTGCTCTGTTTTCTGAAAAGATCATCCTTTTCTTCAAACATTACTTTCAAATATAGAAATCAGTAAGCTGTCAAGCTTGAGGGAAGAGCAGAACTCCTACATGTGGCAGACCCCTTTCTGGCGAAGCGTCAGCCCTCGCGCTGACCACACTGGGGCAGGGGAGCCCCTTACTCCGGCTCGCTGGCCACAGCAGAGGAGGGAATGCTCTTTGGTGACTGTAGTAGCCTCTGCATACTGGTCTTGGTGAGTTACTTTGAGTTCCCTTAGCAACTGGTGAAATACAAGGTTTGCTGAAACAACTCACAGGCTCCAGAAAAGCTTTACAGCCTACACATCTTAGGTGGAAGAAGAGCAAGCCCCAGAAAGCAAGGAAAGGAAACAACACTGGTCCTTCAAATTAGCTCACAATCATACATTTGACTGAAAAATAATGGCTATATACTTAAAGTCGATGGCAGAGAATCTAGATGGTAACACATAAACCTTTTCTTTATTTTTGTCCTTACAAAGTGAGAATAAGCCAAGCTCTGAAAAGGCTTTTAAGGATAATGCTATCTGTACCTTAAAATACAGAAATATTTTCAGGCTCTGTTATTTCTAAACTTAATATTTATTCTTTGCTATATAGACAATTACAGCTGCTAAAGTTACTGTAATGAATTCTGCATTGAATCTTTGAAGGTTTTGAAAATTATGGTTTCTATTATATTCTAAATGGCTTAGAGCATGGGTGGTGAACTTTTTATGCAAAGGGCCAAATGGTGAATATTTTAGGCTTTGTAGGCCATACAGCCCTGTCATAGTTATTCAGCTCCACCCCTGTAATACAAAAGTAGCCACAGACAATTCGTAAGCAAATGGTCTTGCCTGTGTTCCAATAAAACTTTTAAAATTCGTGGGCAAACTTGAATTTTGTATAATTTTCATGTGTCACGAAACATTACTCTTCCTAAGATTTTTTTCATCCAGTTAAAAATGTACAAATCATCCTTAGCTCATTCAAAGAAGCAGGGAGGTGGAAGCAGGATCAGACTGCTCGTCCTTGGGCTAGATCAGTGGTTCTCAAAGGGTGGTCTCCAGCAGCATCCCCTAGGACTGGCCAGAAATGCAAATTATCTGGTCCCACCCAGGGCTATAAAATCAGAAACTCTGGTGCAAGGGCACAGCAATTTGTGTTTCAACACACTCTCCAGTGATTTTCATACATTAATGTTTTAAAAACCACAGACCTAAAGAGTGCTTCTCCAACTTCACATGCATATGAATCACCTGGAGTCATGAGTCTCTGCAGGTCTTAAAAAGCTCCCAGGTGATGTGGATGCTGCACTTTGAGCAGCAAAGGCCTAAGAATTTCTTAATTGGCTTAGAAGAGACTAATGATGCACAAGATGCAGTCCATGCCCTTCAAGGAGCTGTAGATATTGCTACATGAGCACACAGGCATCAATACATATCTGAGATTGGCTGAGCTGAGAAAAGATGATTCCAGAACTGAGTTTTAAAAGATAAAAAGATATTGGCCAGATATATAGAAGGAGAGAGAGCAGAGCAGGCAGAAACAGCTGCATGTGGCCTTAAATGGAAGAGTGAAAACAGAAAGACAGGGAACTGCAGTACTCCTAGGGGCCTAAGATGCCATGGAAAGTGGTTGAAGATTGCGGTGGACAGTCGGGTAGCTTTGCTAAAAAAGCATAACCACTAATATTTTCAAAAATTACATATATCTATCAAGTCAACACTTGATCTCTACTAAATGGTCAAAGACAAATAAGAAAAAACAAAAAATCAACACTTGCTAAAAGATGAGCTTCATTAACAATTGTAAAATTGCAAATTCAGACAACTAAATACACCACTCCATCCCTATTCAATTAAAATATGAAAATCATGGAATCCAACCTGAGAAGCACTCTAGGGAAAGCTTTCTGAATGCATCAGTTATGACTCAGGCAGACCAATTCCCATGACCCCCAAACCCCAGTTTTAGAAATATATGAATGAAGTTAATGGAAATGAAAGGGAGGGATTCTTGTAAAGGTACATTTACAATTAAGCTGCTCATACAAATGAAAAAAACAAGAAATCCAATGTTAATAACTTAAAATGGATAGAATATTGACACATGGATAGCTACAAAGATAAAGTAGTATCTCCATGTCAGACTCCACTTGTATAAGGTTAAATATCAATACATTGAAACACAATGGGTTCCCAGTGTGGGTGCTCCCTGAGAGCTTCCAAGGCTATTCAGGGGTGCTTGAGCTGCCCTGTTAAAAGGATGATGGAAATTATGCACTTATTACAATAAAGGTGCATAGACACTTACTTCCCTTGCTTTAATTAGATTAACTCAGTGTGGTAATAGCCGGCTATTCTGTATCATGTTGTATATGAAATGCAATACATGCCTTTGGTTTCTTAAATAAATAATAAACAAACTTATTACTCAGTATAGTTCATGGATATAAGTAAAAACACACGTTTCATGGAGGTAGAAACAACTAAGAAATGGACCCTTAGAGTAAAGAGGCTGCAAAACAGTGTTGAAATTAAGATAGCTGTTGGTGCTAATCTGGTATAAGTGTAGTTTAAAACAAAAGAAAAGAAAGTAAGTTGTTGTTTCCATGATTCACACTTACCAATCCTTCAGCTGGGTTTTTCTTCTCAACTAGTTTATTATCCTTTGTACAGTCATCCTCTGCACAAAAATTGCCTTCAGGTTTTTGATTTAAAAGGGAAGATGATTTTTTATTTTTTAACAAGTGTTTCAGAAGTTCATTCCCTGAATCTCCTTTGGCAGGAGGGGTCCCGACAGAATGGGGAGGACTCTGTGCTGAGGAGACAGGACAGGCTACGGTGTTTTCTTCTACCTTACTACCAGTTTGTTCCTCCAATTTAGGCTCCTCTTGGCCTGGGCATGACTCCGTCTCAGCCTTTTCCAGTTTTACCTCTTCAATTTTTGCAGGGGTTTCCATGGAGAGCTTGTCCACCTCTGAATTTGCATAAGTCTGTTGAGTTGGAGTTCCTTGTGAGGAATCACTGCCAGGCAGTTTGCTCTCTAATCCTGCACACGGCGGGCCTGCCGCCACACTGGGAGTGGACTGGCCGGCTGGCTCTGCCGACTCCTGTTCTGCCTGTTGAGTAAGCTCACTGGGTGTGCTCGCTGCAGGAGTGGAGGTGGTTTCTGCGATGCTTGGAGTGGGTGGAGCAGTTATATCTGAATGCGGAGTTGACGGTGCCTTGGTGGACTCTGCATCATCATCTTTCTTCTTTTTTCTTGTTCTTTTCTTTTTCCCTTTTTCTTCTGGAATTATATCAGAATACAACTGAATGAGAGACTGGGTTGATCCTGGATAACTCTGCCCATGGGTTACAGCAGGGTCTGGGCCACACGGGAGACTGCTATTAGCTGCAGCAGGTGCTGCTGGCAGAGCAGGTGTAAAAGGAGGCCTCACTGGGGACTGCTGGAAGCTGGTCCCAGGAAGACTCCCATGTCCCTGCTTAACAGGATGGAAATTTGGGCTTCCAACAGGAACTGATGATGAATCAGGAACAAATGAGGGAGGTCCTACCTGCCTTCGCTCATTGGTTTGCATGAAAGTTTGGGTGGAGGGTGAATTAATAGATCCTGGCTGTATACCCTGCTGCTGTAAAACCTGCCCCATTTGCTGTTGGTGTTGTGGAGACTGCTGAAGGGGTCTTGGGGGTTGCATAAAATCACAAGGTAGTTCAGAGTTATAGAATGGAATCTGGGACACAGGCGTCCTACTACTTATCTCTGAGCCCACCATGCCATGCTGCTCCATTTCCATCCTCTGCTGCAAAGCTCTTTGTCTATCTACTTCTTGCATGAGCTGGATTCGTTGTCTTTCCTGCTGTTCTCGTAAACGTTCTTTACGTTCCCGTTCTTGAAAACTTTCACTAAAGGGGTTGTTGTCATCAAACTCTACCCGTGGAGGTGGTCCACTCTGTGGATTTGCATTTGACACTGCCCCTGGGGCTGGTGTGCAAGTTTTTATTGGCAACTGGGCAATTGGAGGCTGCATCCTAGGAGGGTTGAGGGGGAGATGAGCAGGAGCACCGCTGGGTTGCCATGCAGGTAAACTGGGCATTCTAGCCGGGCTGCTATGGCTAGGAAGGACTGCTGT
Organism: Varecia variegata; assembly: GCA_028533085.1. Lineage (NCBI taxonomy): Eukaryota > Metazoa > Chordata > Mammalia > Primates > Lemuridae > Varecia > Varecia variegata. The sequence goes on from CM052437.1 coordinate 181,321,307, forward strand.
GTGCTGCTGGTGCTGGTGCTGAAGCTGCGGTGGCACCACGGAAAAGTTGGGCTGGCTCATGGTGGGTGGAGTGGCACCCGGAACTAGGGGTGGCTGGGGCTGGACACCAGGCATCACAGCAGGCGGGGCCATGGCACACTGCTGCTGCTGCTGCTGCTTGATTCGGTAATCTTCCATCAGCTCCGCATGCTCTTTCTGCTGTTTACGAATCTGGAATAAAAAAATGATTCATTACTTGTTTATATACAACACAGGTATGAGTTTGGTGGGGATTATACAGAAGGTAGTTAGACCTTATAGGGGCAAAAATATTTTGCTTAGGCATGGCAAAAAAAAAAAAAAATCACCCAAAAATTGGATTGAAAAGACTGCCAATCTTTTTAACAACAGGATTTTTCTAAAGTTATCTGTAAAAGCACTCCACATATAAAATATCAAAAACAAATCCCAAAAACATTTTTCTACAATAAGATTTGAAATCTTACTGTGAAAGTCATGTATTATTTATACTAAACACCAAAAATTAAGTTAAACAATAAACAGGTTACTTACAAGAGTCAGCTAATTGTGATGACTTAGAAGTTACATTAATACACAAGGTTAGAATAACTGAGATTTAACTCAAACTTTAACCATATACACGTTAATGTTTCATTTCTTAAATATCCAAAGTGTACATTTTAAGATGAGATGAATTACTAGCATGTATAACACACCACACCCCCAGGATTAAAAGACTAGTTTGTAAAACTCTGATTTTAGGCCGGGCGCGGTGGCTCATGCCTGTAATCCTAGCACTCTGGGAGGCCTAGGCAGGAGGATCGCTCAAGGTCAGGAGTTCAAGACCAGCCTGAGCAAGAGTGAGACCCCGTCTGTACTAAAAATAGAAAGAAATTATCTGGCCAACTAAAACTACAGAAAAAATTAGCCGGGCATGGTGGCGCATGCTTGTAGTCCCAGCTACTTGGGAGGCTGAGGCAGAAGGATCGCTTAAGCCCAGGAGTTTGAGGTTGCCGTGAGCTAGGCTGACGCCACGGCACTCACTCTAGCCTGGGCAACAAAGCGAGACTCTGTCTCAAAAACAAAAAAACAAACAAAAAAAAAACAACAAAAAAAACCTCTGAATTTAATGGATAACATACTCAAATTATAATTTCTGAAATCTATACAACCGCCAAGGTATTTTGAATAGTTTCTAAATAGGCTAATACTATAATGACTGACTAATGTCAGTTAATTTATTCCAAAAATCTTTGTACCCCAATGTGCCAGATGCTATGGACCAGACAGCAACCAAGGTGCAATTCATATTGAGGACCTCACCACCTTGTTTAGCAAGCTGGGGAAAGCAGGGATGTAAAACATTGTGTATGTATTTCAAAATCATTCAATTTTTAGATAAATACCATGCTAGTGTCCTGAATCAAATAGTTGGAATTGTTTTTCAATTTATTTTCTTGGGTTTCCCAGTCACACTAATATATTTTCTACAAATAATGGTGTTTGGTGTCTTTTCCAGTAGTTGTGTAATTATTTTTTTGTTTGTTTTTCCTGCCCAGTTTACTGGTTAGAACTAATTGCTGCTGGCCTGGTGAAGCAGTGAGAGTGTACATACAGCACCTAGAACAGTATCTGGTCATCCATGCCTTTCCCAGAATATTTTATAATACTTTAAAAAACATTATCATCAACTGCTTATCTTAATGAGACTACACTGGATCTTTGGCTACTGTAGTAATATAATATATTCCATTTTTCAAGTATTAGCTTTTAAATAAGATTTTAGCCATGGATATGCAAAACCTAGGCCCTCATCACAAGATGTTGTACAATTACAACAGAAGACAAAGTGCTAAAACGTACTGTGTAAGAAATAAACATGAAACCAGGGAGTGAGTTTAAAGAGAAAAGAAAACTCTCATTCTGGAACAGTCCTAGTTTTAAACCACAGGAATTATAATCACCTTATTGTTGGGATATTTTTGTGGTAGCTGTGATTTGAAGACATCTGAGTCCAAATCGAGAATCCAATGGTTAGCTATGAGCAAACATGTCACATAACCTCTAGAATGAATCACCAGTTTATTTGTAAAATAGCAATAAATACCAACTTCTTCAAAAGTTGTACCCACGGTTAATAAGACAACGTAAGTGGAGGTGCTTGCCAAAGCACTCACTAACAGGGGGCACTCACACTTTTACTGACCCAATCTACCCTAAACTCCACTCCCTTTCTAGCATTAACATTTGGGTTTCTTTTTAATTTTATTTTAAAAATTAAAATTGACAATTAAAGGCAAAGTTTTCTTTTTAGTTATGCAATTCTATGAACTTGAACACATGTAGAGATTAGTGTAGCCATCATCACAATCAAGACAGAAGAGCTGTCACCCCAGAAAACTTCCTCATGCCCCCTCTCTTTGTAGTCAAACACTCCTCCCTAACCCTTAGCCAACACATATCCATCTATTGTCCACCTTTGTAATTTTGTCATTTTAAGAATGTTACATAAATGGAATCAGTATATAACCTTTTGGGATTGGCTTCTTTTACTCAGCGTAACGATCCTGAGATCCAAGTTGTTGCATGTATCAACAGGTCATTCTTTTTTATTGGTATGTAGTAAGTAGTCCACTGTATGGCTGTATCAGGCTTTTTTTAACCATTCACATTACAGTTTTTGGTGACTTTGAGTAGAGCTGCTATAAAAAGTCATGCACAGGTTTTTGTGTGAGCCTAGATTTTCAATACACTTGGGTAAATATACCTAGGAGTGGTCTCTGAACCCATTTTGAACCTATTATTTTTTAATTTTAAATAAAATTTTAAAATGTTAACTTCTTTTTCAGTATTACCCAATTTGAATATTTTGAGAAACATCTGGTTTACAATGGAGGATAACAGCAAAATGGTTTCATTTTTCAGGAATGAGTCCTTTACATAAGATATGCCAATGCATTTTAAGACTGAAATATTAAGAAATAATAAAGTCAACTCCCAGTGAAAAAAATACTTTCTGGGCCTGATTCTTGCTACCACCTAAACCAAGGATCTCCCCATGAGCCTGGCCTTAGGAAACATTCTACTTATTAGCAGTTGTTGATGGTTTCTATTTTGCCAACCTATTTATTACCTGTTCTAGCTGTTTCTGAACCATGCTTTGCTGTTCAGTAACATGCTTGAGTTGTTCAGCATCCTCTTCTGGAAACTCACGCCCAGCTTTCTTGGCAGTGCGTTGCTTAGCTGACAGGGCCTTCTTAGATTTTCTGTGTGCACCAATTTGTTCTTCAAGGTATTTCTGCTGCATCTGAAGAAGCTGTTGGGTCTCCTGAAGCCATTCTTCATACTGTTTACGTTGTGAATCATCTGAGGAAAAAATTAAGAATTCATTTGTGTTAATTTTCTAAAGGGCCCAATATTATAAAAGTTACACAAATTCATTTTGTAAGGGAATACAGTTTCATCATGACCATTTAATAGAAAATTTGATAATACAAATACTAAATTAGACCATTATGTAACTATAAAATAAGATTTTAGAAAAATATTTAATTAGAAAGCTAGAGAATACATATTCTTAGGACACTGGTTAATAGTTGTAAATACTGCAAATCCAATCTTTGAAAAACAGAAGACTTATCTAACAATGCTTTTCTCTAACCCACAAGCCAAACTATATGCTAACTTATACATGCACTTTATTAATTCAACTTTACAGATTTTGAAGAGACAAAGTAAGACATATCCCAGTAAGGTCTAGTGCATTAGATTCGATAATCATGTCCCGTGCTAATTTTCCTTAGTTTGTAAGTTCTTCCCTGTTTCTTAATCGTGAAAAACTATCCTAAGCTGAGCGGGAGGGAACCCAGAATGTTTTAGAAAGGGCCAACTTAAAGTCTATATTTTACAAAGGAAATCCATAAATGGAAAACATTGTAACTTTTATTTTAATAATTTATACTTTTATAAATAAGGGGAGGGAACAGTTAACCATAAAATCTATGCTACTTCTATGACTATCATTAAATCTCCCCAAATAGTCATCTCTTCATCTTCTACCGATACTCCCTTCTTTATTCTGTAAGGGCACTTTACTGCATTGATGCCAAGTCACCAAAAAAAAAAAAAAAAAAAAACAAAAAACAAAAAAAAAAAAAGTCATCTTATGTAGTGAAACTCTGAATATACCTTTTTGACTCACTACAAGACAAAGAATTAAATAAATACAATTTGAAGGACATTAGTTGAAAATAACATCAATGATAACAGAATATTGTCATACATTAAGAATCCAACCAAAGCCAATGGGCACAATAAAGCCAGAAAAAGCCAGTTGGTTACAGTCATTTACTTGTTTTTAGTGCAAATATGTATTCAAATTATAATCATAATTAATACGGGGGAATTTCAAAAGGTCAGACTTTGGGTTTGTTCCTAAACCCAGAAGTTCCAGTACATGTATGAACTTGAAATCTAGTCTACTAAATTTGAAGGGCATTTTTTCAAGAACAGGCTTTTTCACAAGATTTCAGAAGTTCTGCTTCTGGTAGAATGAGACCTACCGCAAGGAAAGCCTTTCTGGTTTCTGGAACCAGGAGAGCAGAGGTGAGCAAAATGAAAAATAATGGTGAAAAAAAAGTTAGCTAAACAGTCTGAAGATTTCAGAAAGGTTCAGTTTGGGGAGAACTTTAAATACTATCCTGAACCACCTTGGGACCCCTGAAGATAACTAGAAAGGATTCAGGGTGATCCTGCATACTTGACCTTCACACCATGCTGCTAACCCAATTATTTCTAAGCATATTCCCTTTGTTTTTCCCATTTAGTGTCCTTGTCACTTAGGCAGACAGACTTTAGAGCAAAAAGTGGTTTAATTCCATAGATTGTAAAGTGCCCAATCTATATATGAAAACAGCAACAACAATATTGAAGAGAATGGGGAAGATGATTTTTTTTTGTATTAAAATACTTATCTCTAACTGTAATTCCTCATGCACAGTGGGAAAAAAAGCAATGAAAACACATGCCTTGAAGAAAAGATGCCAAACAGGACAGTGATGCTTACTGTAAGATGAGGGCACTTAGGCTTAAAATAATATACCTATACTAACTCCAAGTTTTTAGAACAACATAAATGTAGTGCAAAAACAAGCAATCCCCAGAAAACATATAACTTATTAGATTTATACTTACTGACAAAGCCTGGACCAAAATTTGGAGGATTAGGCCTAGAAATCTGATGTGTTATACTGCCATCCTAAAATAAGTAAAATTTACAAATATGTTTATTCCACATTTCAGTTAAAGGGGAAAAAACACTTTAAGGAAAAAAAAAAAAAAAAAAACAGAAAGAAATGGAAGAAAAAAATCCTTTAATTTCCTAAGTCTTGATTTTTATAAATAGAATGAATTTAGTGGTGATGACCTAATTTCTGAAAACTTATTACTATCTCTGAGGTATTATATCGTCTAGATTTTGGCTGAAGAACAATTTATGCTGAAGGAAAGGATTATTCAATAGAAATATAATATTGGGGTAAATCAATTGTTAATGCTAAGCTAAAATCTTACTTTTTGATTAAGTCTCCCTGGTTTCTGCTGCAATCAGACTTACAAACACAGGCTCCAGATTTACTAAATGCCACTCCAGACAGTATAGTTATTTATATAACAAGAACTAACGTCTTTTAACATACACAAATAATAAAAGAAAACTACACTAATTAAAATATTAGTCTTATTTTTTACATGCGCCTGTAGTTCTAGCTACTTGGGAGGCTGAGGTGGGAGGATCAATTGAACCCAGGAATTTGAGGCCAGCCTGGGCAACACAGCAAGAGACCCTGTCTCTAAAAAATAAAAATATACGTTTTTAAATTAGTCTTATTTTCTAATTAAATGTCTTGTTTCTTTCAGGGTTACTGAATAAATAGCTACTAATATCACAATTCTCTGGCAACCACCTAATAAATTTTGAACAATGTTTATCCAGTTGTCACAAGTTCTGTTAAATATGAGTTATACACAAGGTATCCAATTATAAATAATACTGGCAGTCAGAATGTATTATGTGCAATCTTTATAATCTGCAAAGCATGTGGCATAACATTTGACATCAGAAAAAAGAGGTTAAAGAACTTGCACAAAGTTGCACAGTAAATTTATAGTGGGACTGGAATTTTTTAAACTCAGCTACAAAGGCTTTTTCCATTATATCAAATGGCATCTCTTTCTTCTTTTAATAATGAAAAGGATATCAAACATAATAAATCTAAAGGATAGCTGTCAAGGCAAAAAGGAAAATTCCAAAAGGACATAATCTAGTCGGTAGCTGTTTTTTTACTTATAGGCAGACATATGTTTTTTAAAAATCACTAAAGAAAATATTACACACAAAATGAGCAGTTTTTTCTCCACTGCTATCTCTGGTACAAAAAAAAAAACAAAACAAAACAAAATGAGCAGTTTTACTCGCCCAGACATACCTTGAAATTAAAAATATAGCATTTCTAATAGAACAATTATAATCATTTTCTGTCTATGGCAGTTTTACATTTTAAATGTAACAGATTAATTCTAAAATGCAGGACATAAAAATGTCTTTCTGGAGTTAAAAGTAAAACCAAAAGCCTTACACCTCTGGTTTCTCTCCAAATGACTTTCTATCTTTAAGTATACAGATCCTTTCCAGAAATTAAAGCCATTTTTTTAACCTTTGTCTTTATTTTTGCTGTGCCGATAATATATGCTGGCAGTGTTCTAAGGCTAGTACTACTCTCTAGAAGGGGCCTCACTATAAAGAACAAGTTTGGTGAGAAACAGAAAAACGTGCATTCTGGAGTGACTAGTTAATCACAAGCAGCATTACCTGAGGAATGGCTTGTGGTATACGGTTCTGGCCTTCACTGTTCTGTGTTCCAGCCAACGACTGGCCCATAAAGGGGAACCTGTAAAAACAAAACACTATGTATCAAATTGATGAGCATTTAGGAATTGTTAATATTAATTAAAAATTATTTTGAGCACTTAACAATTTTCCAGAGAAGAGAAAAGTAGTGGCAATGTCTTCCTCATCAAAACACTTACTACAGGCCGGGCGCAGTGGCTCACGCCTGTAATCCTAGCACTTGGGAGGCCGAGGCGGGCGGATTGTTTGAGCTCAGGAGTTCGAGACCAGCCTGAGCAAGAGCGAGACCCCGTCTCTACTAAAAATAGAAACAAATTATATGGACAGCTAAAAATATATATAGAAAAATTAGCCGGGCATGGTGGCACATGCCTGTAGTCCCAGCTACTCGGG
>CM052437.1:181329106-181368608 GCA_028533085.1 Varecia variegata
TTCGAGACCAGCCTGAGCAAGAGCGAGACCCCGTCTCTACTAAAAATAGAAACAAATTATATGGACAGCTAAAAATATATATAGAAAAATTAGCCGGGCATGGTGGCACATGCCTGTAGTCCCAGCTACTCGGGAGGCTGAGGCAGTAGGATCGCTTAAGCCCAGGAGTTTGAGGTTGCTGTGAGCTAGGCTGACGCCAAGGCACTCACTCTAGCCCGGGCAACAGAGTGAGACTCTGTCTCAAAAAAAAAAAACAAAACAAAACAAAACAAAACAAAACAAAAAACACTTACTACAGCCCTATCTTTTGTGTACCAAGCAGATTTCATCCTCACTGCAACTCTATTTAGTGTGCATTCTTAGCACCCTTATCTTACTTGTGAGGAAAGCAAGATTCAGAGATCATAAGTAACTTTCCCCAGAAGGACTAGTGAGGCTGCCCTAAGACAGCTAAGTTGACTCCAAAGGTTTTACTCTGTTATACGCTTCACTATGCCTTAAGAGAAAATGAATTCAAGCCTTCAGAGTAAAAACATAGTGAAGATTTAGTTTTATTACGTAAACCGTAAGAAAATTTTTATTGTTCCAATCTTTATTAAAAATTAATTGATAGCTTAGCTAGTCTGTATTCTAAAACAAAAGAAATATCCCAATTGAGAAGTTTCATACATTTTCAAACATTTCTGTATCTAATGTTAAAGCAAATCAAAAATTGATGACTGACTGCTTCACTTGACCGGCCTTAAAAAAAAAAAAAATTGATGACTGATCAAGATAAATCTATATGGTTAAAAATATTTGGTAAAATATTACTTATTCTAATTAAAGCTATAAAAACTTCACAGAAGCATTACTGCTTCTATGAAAGTATTTCCTCTAGAGTTACCAAATGCTTTAACATAACAACATACACATACAACAAAATTTTCAAAATATATTCCAAATATCATATTAGCATTTAAATACTATTAGGGTCTAGAATATACATTTTTAAATTTTTTACTCAGGTCTTTGATTCATCTATCACCCCTTTCCCTGCTATAGCCCTCGTGTGGAATGATTTCTTAATTCAAGTATGACTCATGGGCTAACAACCTCATTCATCATCTCACGCTACTCTAAAAAGGGGCTATCGTCTCCTTTTCTTCAAAGCACTCAGAATAGTAAACAATATGTCTAATATATGACTAATATCTAACTGGCAGAGATATGATGCTGAAATATCAGATGCTAAGAGTTCTAATTCTGAGGTTTAGCACTTAGTTTAAATTTCCTTCTGTTTTGAATATAGGCAGTAAACTAGAATAGTATTAGCAGTACTGTGACTGTCACTGATAGAAGACAAATTATTTCCCTACCAAGTGCTGCAGATACTGATGGGTCAGTTGTGTTCATCATTACTTTGAAATTATGGTTTATTGCTAAATTTGTTAATGCCTTAAGGAACACATATACTATAAATTTAATTATATTTTAGTAAGTATATTTCAAGTATAATTGATTTTCTTTGTAATACTATGTTTTGGTTTTCTGCACACAAAACATTTTGAGAAGAATTTCAAAGCCTTCACCAGAATGCCAAAAAGATTCAAGAACTGAAAAGATTAGGAACCCCTATGATAGAAGGAATAGTGATAATAAATGCTGCTCAATAATAGTCATTAGAAACCTCTCTCTCTCCTTTGATCTCAAAAACACTTCTTAACCACGTCCAAAGTATTTCAACAACTGAAAAGAACTATGCCCTTAAGAATTCGAATTTCTTTGAAGTATCAATGTTTATCTTCAATTCATGCAAATTTTATATTCAATTCTATAATCATCTATATTCCTTTTTACCAAAAAAAAAAAGTTTTTTAATAAGATAATTAGGCTAAACTGAGGCTCTATGCTTGCTTTATCAAAGGAGGTTCTCAAAAGCAATGTACATAAGAATCACCCCTGGGTGCTCACTAAAAATACAGACATACAGGCAACGACCTCTAGACATTCAGTAAGGCTGCAGTAGAGCAAAGGAAAATGCATTTTTTAAAAATGCCCACATGATTTTGATAGTGGTCTATGATCAAAATTTAAGAAATGCTGCCTTGTGGCTATTATCCATAGGAGGTATAAATACTCTAACTTCAGAAATTCAAATAGTCAAGCAACTTCCACTATCTTCTTTAATGAATAATTTCCATTTTTCTGCTACAGTGAAAAGAAACTCTTCAACTCCTAAGTTCCAAATGCCCTTTTATCTATTCCTCATAGTTTCCTCAGACTTTTTTTCCGATTCAAAATTAGTTTTGGGACATTTTTTTTTTTAGAGCTGAATTCAGTTACCTTAAGCACTCAGTATCTTAATTGAAAAATCTCATGGCATTAACAACACTAAAATGTATTTAAAAGAGCATACTTAAATAATTCAGATTTCCTGATTGATCAAGTCAATCTTCCAAATCCTTCTATGGTATTTTATGTTTACCTCTCTGAAACTAATGGAAATTAATTTCTTACACTGGTAAAGCGTTTTACATCTGATCATATTTAGCCGATATCACAACCAATTTAAATATTGTGCATTCCTAGAATATAGGTTTCTGAGTTTCTGTCTGCTCTTTCCAAGAACTAGTAATGATTTCATGCAGATCTACTTGCCCAGTAAGAATGAGAAGCACCTCCACCTACCTGCTCATCACCATTGGTGGCATGCCCAGATTGTTTTGTGCCATCACTTTATTTATGCCTTTAAGGGCCACCATTTTGGCTTTCATTATAGGATCTGTAATTGCATCAAAATCTAAAGAAGAAATATATTTTAAAGTTACTTATTTCATAGTACTTGGTTCAAGGTACACTAAGAGATAATGCAAATATCACAAACATTATGTAATTCATCGACTCTTACACCTCGTTATTTAATAATCACTAAGGAATTATGAGATAGTAACCACCTTATCCTGGATTCAATCGTATCTCAGTAATCTTTAATTGAATCATGTTTTAATCTCTTATTCTTACAGGAATACAAAAAGTTTGTCAAATTTAAGGGCAATTATAGCAATAATCTAAAGCAATGCAATTCCCTTTCATCCAAACTTTTGCAATGTTAATCAGCATGCCTTCTTTAGTAATGTAACATCATGAATAAGAATCTGCAGTTATTTCCAATACTAAGAAATTCCACCAAATTAGTTACCATTCTTAAAAGAAAAATGTATCAATTTCTTGGGGATATATTCTTATAATAAGGAGAGGCTACTGAGAAAAGTCCTCTTTGCACATAAATGAAAAAAGGAGCAATATGATGAAATTAGTAATATATAAAATAGAGCGTCTATTGTTTAGATGAAAGCATTCCTTGGACATATGCCCTTTGACTGCCAATTCTTAGAGGCACCGAGGCATTTTGACTGCAGTATTCTTTTGTTGTTGTTTTGAAAATTACAAGCCATTGAAAACAAAGGTTTATATGGCAAAAAGTTGCCAAGTGTTTGCTGTATACAAAGAGACCGTAAGAAGCTTTATTTCTATCATAATTTCCTTAAATTCATCTTTCCATGACTCTGAAAATACATGACAACAATAGTTGGAAGGCAGGAACTAAAAAGATGACTCTAGTGTCTATTAAATAATACCATAAATAATGGAACTGAGTGAGGTGTACAACTCATAGTTTTGAATCTATCAATTTACCTGGAAAGAATCTTCATTGCTTTTATTTTAAAGTTCAAGGAGGAAAAGGAAGGCTCAGAGCTCTATTCTAAACATAGTTTTGGGGTTTTTATTTGTTTGGGGTTTTTTCTGAGACAGGGTCTCGCTCTGTTGCCCAGGCTAGAATGCAGTGGCATCACCATAGTTCACTGCAACCTCAAACTCCTGGGCTCAATTTTTCTATTTTTGCTCAGGCTGGTCTTGAACTCCTGGCCTCAAGCAATCCTCCCACCTTGGCCTCCCAAAGTGCTAGGATTACAGGCATAAGCCACCATGCCCAGCCTCCATTAAAATGTAGTTTTAATAATGAAATCGTAAAAGCATTTTGCATGCCACCCTAATACCCATAGTAATATACGTTGAGACCCAAGGGGATTCCTACCAATATTAGGGAAGAACGGTTCTGACCGCTGACGAATCATGGCTTGCATCTGCCTTTGTTGCTGCTGTTCTTGCCTCTCTTGATCCAAAAGATCCTGTAGAAGCAGAGGCTGTTCCTCTAGGAGGAGGGGCCTCTCTCTATTCTGCTGGGCCAAAGTCTGAGGAATCATTAGCTGTTGGGGTCCAGACATGCCACTGGTACCAGACTGACTCGTTAGAGGTATGGTTTGATTTGTAGGTTTTCCTGTCCCCAAACTGTGATTAACTGTCGACTGACCCTGAATGAATCCCGGATTTACCTGCCCACCCTGAGAAAAAGCATGGTTTACCCTAGAGACCCCTGTTACATTAGAATTCATGGTATTATCCAAAACATGACCAGGTGGTGCCATTAAAGGAGGCAAACTCGACACCTGATTGGAGGGTGAGGCCCGCAGAGTTGCTGGTGGTGATCCCAATGGCCTAACATCTGAATTATCAGCTTTTTCATTAGCAAGTAAACTCGAGAGAACTGGAGTTGATCCAGTTATGCCACAAGAGTTTATTAGATCTTGAGCAGGCAGTTGAGTGGAAGCCTGAATGACACTTGCAGTGGAGCCAGCAGTTTCTCGGTTAGTTCTCTTCTCAAGTGTATCTGGATCACAAGGCTGTGAAGAAGTCTTGTCTCCATCCTTTAGGTCCATGTGAGCAGAAGCCTGTGAGCAAGGAGTGTCGACATTATCTTTACTCTCATCACTTTTCTCAATTTCACATTTGGATTCCACTTTAGAATTTGGAGACAGTACTTCTGTTTTCACCTCAGTGGTAACAGTGGACTTTTTCTGTGGTGAATGTTTATCAGGGAGAATCACTGTTTTGTCTTCTTGCTCCTTTTTTTTTGGTTCAACAGATACACACTGATTATCTAACTTATCATCAATTGGAACATTAAGGTCTAGTTCCTCATTAAACATGCTTTTTTTATCTCCTAGGTCAAGTTCTGGATCTGTATATGCAATGATATCAAACTCTCCTGACCTTAAGAGGTCATCCAGGTTGGGATCATTAGTTTCCAAATTACCTAAGGTATCCAATTCATCTCCCTTGCCATCCTCTGTATCTAAATTTAAATTTTCGAGATCATCATCATCTAAGTCTTTGACTTCAACCCCCTCAAGGTCTTTAACATCCAGTTCCTTCACAGAAGGGTCATCAGAATCAAGTTTTTCTTCCAGACCATCAGACTGGCTGGTTATCTGTAAATTATCAGGTGTTGTTTCAGCTGGTGTAGTTGTTGACAAAGGAGCCTCTGAAAATTCTCCACCTAACGGGTGACTCAGAGATCTCATGACCATAGAAGATGAATGGACAGGATGACCTTGCTCTTGCTGAGATGGTGGCACTTGTTCCAAATTTGGATGCACAAGCAGCTGATTAGGCAGGCCTTGGGGAGGTCGTCTCATGGGGTCTGTGTGTCTCGGGCCTGCAAAGTCTGGCCGGGGAATGAAGTTTCCATGCCTTGCATGAGAAGGTGCCTCCACAACACTACTAGGAGGAGCACTGAAAGGCAGCCGTGGCCTTCCATCAGGGGCCCTGTGCCTCAATTCAATAAACGCTTGGCCCAGTATGTTGTGCTGCTGCACTGGTAGACTCTGTGGTGTAAAATGCTGAGGAAGCCCAACTGGGTTATTCATTTGTGAGTTATTTAAAGGCCTAGGCATATCTACAGATATTGATCTTCTCAGCTGTGGAGGAACTCCAGATCCTTGTATTTGTTGAGGAGGCCCAAGGAAGCGTTCCTGACTTGACATGACACCATGACCACCTCCTGGAAACCCAAATCTAAAAAAAAAAAAAAAAAAGACAAATAGTATTAAGCTAAATTTAGAGTTAGGTTGAAAAAGGAAAAGTACCTTTAAATTGTAGATGCAAAATTAATGTTGCCATATGACTTAGCAAAAAGAAAACTACCGTAATTTGTGATTTTCATGATGAAAAAGTTCTTAAAAGTATCCAAATGCAAGTAAATTTTTGCTAAGTACCCTATAATGAACACCATATCTGAGCTTTAAAGGCTTATGATCGAACAGATAATATAAATGAAGACAAAGGAACAGCCACCAAGCAAATGGAACCAGCTGATGAGAAATAAGAACACCACCACTAGAGTTTCTGAGTAAGAGTCTGTTTCTTTATCTATAGAGAGGCTTTATGGAGGAAGCTGATTTGGGGGGATGCTTGAATGAAGAGAGGAGGTCTAACAAATTACGCTACAAAGATGTACAGTCCTCAGTACAAGAGACTACAAAGGCACAGGTGTGACAACTGGATTAAACCTACTTGCTTGAAAGCAATGAGGAGAGGAGGTAGTAAGAGAGGGAGAAGTGTGGGCATCATCTGTAAAGATTAAGTAAATGAATAAATTATAGGACTATTTATTATTTATATTGTACCTCCTTCTAGAAAACAGGCAACTTACAAAGAAATATAATAGCAACAAGCATAAATTATAACTAAGGTGGAAGAAAAAAGGAAATTAAGGGTAAAAACAGAGGTAGGTATAAGACTAAAAACTATAAAACTAAAAAGCATTATCTTAAAGAACTATCTCCGTATTAAAACTAGGGTGTAAGTTTGGCTTTGACCTTTTTACTAGCCTCTCTGAAGAGGGAAAGCATGGCCAGGATTCATCACCAGTAACTTTACAACCCTACCTCATCATGAGAAATTCCTAAAGGGAAACATGCTTTTAATTTGGAAATCTCCAAAAATACTTTACACAATGTAAATTAAAAGAGTAAAATCTGGGGAGAGGACAAGCTTCATCACATCCCAGGAGGCTGTGCCTGTATAACTGCAGTTATAAACCACACATCAAACCCTCTAAAATGGCCACAAGGTAATTTTAAGATAGGTGATATCAAAAACAAAGGAAATGTTTTAGTCTTCAGAGTTCTTAGAGGGGAAAAATAAGGTCCATGACCTCATTAGTGGAAAATAACTGATTATATCTCAAAGGTGAGAGAGAAGTAAGCAACTTTCTGATTAACAGTTACTTTCATTTCTCTATTTCTTTCTTATAACAGCAATTTAAATCTGGCAGGAAATTAAAAGCATTACCTAAATCCATGAGGTCTCATCCCCATACCAGCAACATCAGGAGGAAAGGGTCCGTGTTGATCTTTTGGGAAGACTGCATATCTCGGTCCTAAAGGAGGGACAACAGGAGACCTAATATTCCCAGGATAGGGAGGTGGGGGTCTAGTGAAAGCCTGTGTGATACTCTCTGGTTGCCAGTGTTGAAGAGGCCCTGGATGAGGCACTGCTGCTGAATCCTGTGTCCCCTTCTCCTGTCGACCTGCAATCTTCTTATGCTGTTGCTGCTGAAGAATGATTTCACGTAACTTCTGCCTCTAAATGGAAACAAACAAAAATCACTGGGGTGTCTCATAACTAATGGCTTTTTAAAGGTCGGTGGCTCTTTAAATCCTAATGCTTTCATTATGTGGCTATGGTAATTTTTAAAATAAATGTTTCTAAGTTTGATAAAACAATAGTCAGATTTCACTATTCAACAGATTAAAAATACATTGATGATTTCAGTCCTTTTCCTTGCCAGACAACTATTATGAAACTGAAAGCTTCTGTATTTAAGGATTCCCACAAAATTCATGAAGACTGAAATTACATACAGAATAGATCCAATTAAATTGGTATTAATTTTACCAATTTCATTTTTCTTCTTTGCAGTATCACAAAGTCTACAGGATAAAAAGATAAGAAACTTTATCAAAAGAAAGCTAGAGTGGCTAAATAAAGAAAAACAGAAATAAAAACATTAACACCTGTATAGAAATTAAGTTTGATGAAATGAACAGCATCCTCAAATACATTTAAAACAACTGAGAACGTACAGCATGTTTACCTGTCTCATTTTCTCTGTATCTGCTTGAGACATATTTACGGTATTCTGTGTATCGGTTGCTCCTGAAGTGGGTACAGGCCCAGGCAGCTGGGAGGCACTGGAGAACTGCTGGCCCTGAGAGCTCACGGGAGAGCCTGCCGACGTACCGAAGCTTCCCTCTGATCCAGGCCCTGGCTGATCAGCAATGTCATGAGCAACTTGAGTTGCTCCAAAAGAGCTGGCCTGAGACCTTGGAGTCACGGCAGACTGATCACAGGGATCACGAGCAGCAGATGGAGAAACACGGCTAAATGTGTCTGAAAGACCAGGTCCCGGTGGCCGAGGCGTCTGGGAACACGAATCAGGGGGCCTTACCAAGGGGCCAGGTAAAGCTGGTCCTCGGTTTTGTGCTGCTGGCAGGAAAGGATCCTGATTTGGCATGAGGACTGGTCTTGTCATTGAGGACCTAGTAAACCCCTCTGAAATCCTTGGCCTTGGTGTTGCTGGTGGCTGAGAGTAAGGAACAGAAATTCCAGGTCTTGGTGTTCCAGGAGGATGAGCATATGGATCTGAGTGCCTAGGATTAGCTGCAGATGTAACAAACAAGTCAGTTTGTGGCGATGGTCGTGGAGTTGGGGGCTGTTGACTGTATGGGTCAATAGCAGCAGGCCGGGGAGTTCCAGGAGGTTGGGAATAAGGGTCTGTATTCGATCGAGCTGGTCCTGAGGGTTGGGAGTAAGAATCTACAACAGGTCGTGGAGTTCCTGGGGGTTGGGAATATGGGTCCTGAGATGTTGGCCTTGATATGGTTCCAGGCTGGGAAAAAGCCCTTGAAGGATGGGCAAACGATTCAGTCATTGCTGGACGTGGGGTTAGGGGAGGCTGGCTATATGGATCATTTGACTGACCATGAGAAAAATTATCTACAGGTCTTGGCGTCAAAGCAGGCCTTTCATAAGGGTCAACGGACAGTCGCCTTGATGCCTGTGACACTGATCCATAAGGGTCCTGAGAGGACGGAGGTGGCTGCATTGGAGTCTTAAATGGTCCAGGACCACTATCAAGAGGTGCAGGTGTCAGCAAGGGTCGTGCATATGGGTCAGATATCCGTTGCCTCTGAAACACATCTGCCCTGGGAGATGGTTTAGTAAAGTGATCATTGGTTCCAGCTGCTACAGGGCCTTTTGCAGTTTGTTCTGAAACTATAGGAGAGCGGGATAGAACCAAGGGTTTGGGAAATTGATCTGTCATCACAGGCCTAGGTGTGTCTGGAGGCTTTGCATATGGGTCACTATTTGTTGTGGAGGAAGAACATAAATCTCTGACTGGGGATGGCCTATTTGCTGTTGTCTCACTCATCTGAATGGGCCTAGCTGCTGATGACAAAGGTGCACAGTTTTCTATGGGTGCAGAATTTCTTCTGGGAAAACTATGGCCCCCAGCAGGTGGTCTAGGAGTACCGACCATTTTTGCATAAGGATCCACTGGAGATGGTGGTCGGGAGTGAGAGGATCCAGGTGAAAACATTTGTGGCGACGGCGGCTGAGAAGTCTGAGACTGAGAAAGGCTCTCCTGAATGGGAATCCGAGACGGGGTTGGAGGAGGAGGTGGTGCGTGTGGTTTTACGAACACATCATCTGAAGATGTTGAAGTAGGAGTACTGGGTAGTTGTTTTGTAAACAAGTCTTTATGGAATGACTGTGCAGGAGACACATTTCCATTCCCAGGCTGAGGTGTCAAGGGACTCTGCATCCCACTACTTGGCGTATCTGAACCAGACTGCAGCAGAAGATGCTGAGAACCAAATTGTTGCTGTTGTTGCTGCTGCTGCTGTTGCTGCTCATTTTTCACCTGTTCAAGTTTCTGTGTGGCTTCAATTTTAGCTTGCTGCTTACTTTTCTGACGCATTTGCTGTTAAAATCATTAAGAAAAAGCAATCATACGGTTAAGGAAGAAAATAACCATCATGAGGGGAAAAAAAGCAACAGAAAGTTAATTTGTTTGATGTCAGCAGCTACCAGATTGCTCTCATATATTAAAAATTCCTAAAGAAGAGGATTATTCACTACAGTATGTCCCACTTATGCCTAGGCAGTATATTGTTTATAATATTTCAATAAAGCTCCCCAAATCAACTTCAATACATTTTACTTATTGGGGAGGGAAACAAGTCTATTTTAAATCAAATTTTCATGGTCTACTAAGAACTATATCCTGAAATAATAAATGCCTCTCTTCTCAAAAAGCAAAAATCCAATTTAAAAAAGATTACCCCAAAAATTCCATACCTGTCTAAATTTCCATTCCTGTTCATGTTCTGATTCTCTTTGCTTTAATGGATCTTTAAAAAGATCTGAATCAATACGAGAGCTGGGATCGATGCTATCTTGCTGTTGCTGCCTTTTCATGGAGTCATTTGACATCTGTACTTTATTAATACGTAAAGCAGCCCTGTTATCTCTGGCTTTTTGCTTTGACAAAAAGAGAAAAAAAGTTATTCCGCAGAACATGTTAACATGTTTTAATAAATACAAATAAAATAAAATTAGTATGTACTTTATCACATAGAAGAAAAAGTTTAAATAATTGAAAATAGCTGAAATACCATTCTTCAAAACTTATATCCTCCTAAAAAAGGACCTGGACAATAACCCTTCTTCTCTCTTTATACTGTCTGGTACCTACTAGGGGAGGACATGTTTATATCTATGTATTTGAACCAGACTAAGAGATCCCAGGTGTAATATTTTGGATCCTAATTTTCTTAACAACTCCATAGAAAATGTAAGAATCTCTCTCTCAATTTAGAAAAGAAAAATACCAAATCACTCCTCGAAATAAAAATCTGAATATTTGAAACTTATCAAAGAAAATCATTAAAAAACATTAAAAATATTCTGTAATTAATAAGTTAAAGTCAAACAAAACAGCATATTGACACATAATATATATACGCTCTATCCTAAGCAGCAATAATTGAAAATATGTGCATTGGAGAACAAGTTAGAAAATAATTGTATATATTTTTCAAAACATTAATGCAGATTTAATATGCTTTAAAATAAAAGCAAGACTTTGGTTCCAGCTGACAATGTTGATTTGGCTCTTTGGGAGAAAACAATTCACCATCTGAACTGTGAATCTTAGAAAATTCTCTAATAGTTCCTGGCAAGGATCTTTCAAAAGTTCCATAAACATGTGTAGATATGTTTTTTTTCAAGATGCACAAAGATTCTTTATTAAACCTAACTAAAAAAGAGCTAATTGTTGAAGAAAGTGGGGCACACTAATTCAGACACCAAATTCAGTACAGTTGTCCCTCAGTATCCATGGGTGATTGGTTCCAGAACCTCCCTCAGATACCAAAATCTGCAGTATTTTTTGGGATGCTCAAGTCCCTTACATAAATGGTACAGTATTTGCCTACAACCTACTCACACCCTTCTATATGTTAATGAATCATCCTTCTATATGAAATATCTAATACAATGTAAATGCTAGGTTAATAGTCATCTATTGTTTTGGGAACAATGAGAAAAAAGTCTGTTCTTTTTCAGTATAGAGACACTTTTTCCCTTCGAATATTTCTGATCTGCAGTTGGCTGAATATAAGGATGCAGAACTCATGGATACAGAGGGCCAACTGTACTCTTTGCTGAAGAGATAAAACAATTTTAAAGTGAAATGAATTAAATACATCCCCAAAATAACCGATTTTCAATCTTCAACATCCTGGTCTGTTAACTAGCTTATAAAAATGTCACACTCTATGTTAAGACATAATGAGGAAATCACTGTAAAAATAAAGTTGCTTGTTGTTAGAAGTATTGACAAGCATTTTCTGCAATGGAAAATTTTTATTAACCTAAGACAATAAAAATAAGGTTCAAGAATTGTGTTTGAAGATTTAATTCATAAGAGTTTTTAGAAGTACCACATATGGTGCTCTTTCCTGAGAGCTTGCTTTTCTCCACAACTTAGCAATCTGCTTCACTCTAGTAGTCCAATCTGCAACAAAAGAACAGGGTATACACTTTTACAGAGCCATGTTAATGATGTGTTGTAATAAAATACGTTGATGAACTGCTGACAGTTCATCTTATTCAGGCCACATTTTTCATGACGTAGTGGTATTATATTAATGAAATTCTTTACACAGTACAAAGTTCCTGGTACACAGTAGGCCAAACAAATATTTTCTAAATGAAATGTTACCTATCAATAATTTGGCTTGTAGAGTTGGGAAGTTTTTCAATTCTGGGGCTAAGCAGACAGAATAAATTTAAGCCAAGTAAAACAAAATTACTTCAATCATGTTAAGATACTACCAGAACCAAAGTAAAAGTTGTAAAATATCTGGACTAAATAGAAGTATATCAATTTGACCTAAAGGAAGTAATCATAGGCCGGGCGTGGTGGCTCACGCCTGTAATCCTAGCACTCTGGGAGGCCGAGGCGGGAGGATCGCTCAAGGTCAGGAGTTCGAGACCAGCCTGAGCAAAAGCGAGCGAGACCCCGTCTCTACTAAAAAATAGAAAAAAATTATCTGGACAACTAAAAACATACATATAGAAAAAATTAGCCAGGCATGGTGGCACATGCCTGTAGTCCCAGCTACTCGGGAGGCTGAGGCAGGAGGATTGCCTGAGCCCAGGAGTTTGAAGTTGCTGTGAGCTAGGCTGACGCCACGGCACTCTAGCCCGGGCAACAGAGCCAGACTCTGTCTCAAAAAAAAAAAAAAAAAGAGGAAGTAATCATAGTTTTAAGCATCCTATTAGCATTTGTGTATAAACAACACATTGAAAAGTAATGATTTCAAACCATTTTTATGAAATTCACTGTTGCAATGGTATACAAAAGGAAGTTTGGGTGAGATTAACAGCTAATAATATAGAAATGATTTATTCTGTATTAAAAAAAGCTAATAAAAATGAAAATCAGTTGACAGACCAACAGCCTTAACATAGTATTTCATGAGGTTCTTGAATCAGAAAGTAAAATTATTAAAGAAAATTACTTAGGGAAAAAAAAAACTATAGCTCTGCTGTAAGGACATTTTATGCGGACAACGCAACTGTATGTATGGTTAAAAAAAGTAGTTGAAGAATGGGATGTTGCTTTCACAAGCTTCCCCCTGCACTAAACCACTGATTCCTACTGTTAGCATTTGATTTATTTCTATACATAATGAGTAAAGCACCACAAGGAGACCAAAACAAAAAAAGACACATAAAAAGTAGG
Organism: Varecia variegata; assembly: GCA_028533085.1. Classification (NCBI taxonomy): domain Eukaryota; kingdom Metazoa; phylum Chordata; class Mammalia; order Primates; family Lemuridae; genus Varecia; species Varecia variegata. The sequence continues at coordinate 181,342,308 of CM052437.1, forward strand.
GGTCATCCACATGAAAAGTCACACCTCCCGCTATTTAGAAGAGCTTATCTGTTGACAACTGGGAAACTACTGCAAAACAGAATCTCAATAACTTTCAATACTGGTTTGTCTGACAACATGAACTCAAAATAACAAAACAGCATCGTTTGCAAATATTCAATAACTGACATTTCATTAATCCAAGTGTTTCAATCACCGATTAATCAGAATTTTCAAAATCAGTCCTAATCTATTATCTGCCTTTTTCACACAAGCAGTGGTAATAGCTGGCCAGGCAAAGTGGGGAAGGAAGAAGGGAAGATAATACTGAGTTTCAATACAGACACCTAGAATTGACTCTGATTTAGCCTAAGTTAATATTTTTCATTAAATGATGGTTTCTGTTCTAGGAATTTTTTTTTATAATTATGTAACACTGACTTCTGCATATTTATAAGCACTGCTAGGCACTGGAAAAATGACCATTCCATTAATTTAAATTAACTTTTGGGAAATATGTGAATGAATAGGTACAGGGCTTAGGACTAAAAAAAATGCACAATGTTTCTAGAAATCTGGGGAATCTTCACACTATAGATCGTGATGCCAGATGAAAATTAGTGAAGATACAAGGGCTCTCTATTTCAGTGGGGACGAAAAAAAAAAAAAAAGTTATTACACCTGAGAAGACACTGGTAAAATAGACAGCAATAAATGCATCCATGACTTACCAGGGAATTCTTCCTTTAAGTTGGGGAAATTAATATTTGTGTAGAGAACTGGTGCTACAGTTGCCATTTCACCCAGAGCCTCCTCTTTTTCCCACTTAAGTGTGCTTCTCTGGGCGTTCGACATTGTATCATTTTCTCCTTCCACAGTGGGAGCTGATGATGTCCAAGAGTTGTTAGGATCACTTGCCATTGGATTAAATGCTGGATTTTTATCCCTGGCAAAAAATAAACATCTTTACCTCATAAACATAAAATAACTTTCTAATACCATGCTCAAATTCAACTTTCATCAAAACCTATTACAAAGTAGCTAAAAGTAACATGTTTATTTCCAGCAAAAACCACAATAAATGCAACATACAATAATATTGGGCAAAATAATGAAAACATACTAATTAATTTATACATAGATCAAACAGAAATTAGTGCAATTTTAGTTTCCATAGAAAACAGGGCTTTAAGATACCTGGCATCAGGATAAGGGGATTGTGCTATTGCTGAGAAAGTTCCTAGTCCACTTCCAGGAGGCAAAGAATTATGTGGGAGGTGTGGACTGGGTCCAATAAGGCCATTCATGAGTGGCATCCGTGAAAAAACATCTTAAGAGAAGAAAACAATAGTTCAGGTTGCATAATATTCATAAAAATCAAGCAAGTGAAATACAGTTGACCCTTGAACAACACAAATTTGAGCTGTGCAGGTCCACTTATAGGTGGATTTTTTCCAAGCAAACAGATGGAAAATACAGTATTCACTGGATGAAAACCCCCTACATACAGAGGGCATACCTTTCGTGCATGTAGGTCCCGCAGGGCCGACTGCAGAACATGAATATGCTTGATTTTGGTATAGTGGGGATCCTGGAATCAATGCCCCATGTATACCAAGACACAATTGTATTTCTAAATAAAAACTTTTAATGATATTTAAAAGTAGGACTTTTTTCAATATTATACTGTATAATACTGCTTAAAGAATAACTTTTGGCTATAAAATTTTGAAATATGGTCTCTATAACTGTTTACTTCATTATGGTGTACTAGAAATAGCATGTGTTTTTGAGTCCGACAGCCCTGGGTTGAATCTTAATTCTGCTACTTGTTAGAAGCAGAACAGAATCAATTTCTATTTCTGTAAAATGTAAGTATTCTGGTATTTGGGTTAAGATAATGTATGCACAGCCTTTAGCATACTGTCTGGTATGCAGTAACTATTCAATACATATTAACTCTATAAAAAGAATGAATCACAGCAAATGCTAGTAAGTTTTATCAAATATTCTTTTTCTAATTGAAAATTAGCAAACAGATGCTCCTTATATTTTACTCCAGCTCCTCATAATACAAAAAACCATCTATGATTTTTTCTAATATTTCTGTTTTTTTTTTTAGAGACAGGGTCTTACTGTGTTGCCCAGGCTAGAGTGCAGTGGTATGATCATAGGTCAATGTAACCTCAAACTCCTGTGCTCAAGTGATCCTCCCACCTCAGCCTCCCAAGTATCTGGGACTACAGGCCTGCCACCCCTGGCTCATTTTTTCCTGTTTTTGGTAGAGACGAGGTCTCTAACTCCTGGCCTCAATGAATCCTCCCTCCAAAGCCTCCTACAGTGTTGTGATTACAGACTTGAGCCACCACACCCAAATCCATCTATGATTCTTAAATTGGCACTTTCTCTAAAACAGTTTTGAACAGTAAGCAGTATTTCATCCAGCATTATCAATTAGGTGATTATTGTTAAAAAATATATACTCTGTTTTTGGCCTAATTTTCATTACTTGCAGTTCAGCCTGCAAATGCATTTTAACTCGCATTCCAGCCCATTCACAAGCTTCAAATACCGTATCATTTTCTTTCTAAACAGGCTTTAGGCAAATCATAACATCATCTTGTGTTTCTCCACAACTCTCCCTCAAGCATGTAACTCCAATCCTTATTGTGATTGTCTATCTGTCTAAACTATTTGGAAATAAGCCAACTGTACTCAATGGAGCAGTTTTCCAGCAAAGAAAAATTTTACGTACCGTCAAAAAGGCCTCCCAATTAAACTTGATGATTGGTGGAGACATACTCTAATACAAGGCCTGTTAACTACTGTAACACTTAGAACAGTACTATTACAGGAGATCCACATCACCAACTAATTATACAAATGGCAATATAATCACAAAATTAGCTAGTACTTGGGATATCGATAGAGAACTCCTAACCTGATTACTTCGCCATACTATTAGATTAAAAAAACAAAACAAAAGCAATGTCTCATACACATAATGTTTTGCAACACATAATGTCCTTTTACCTAAACCAGATCATCCAAATGTTGCAACACCAAAGTGTACATAGCTCCAGTGCATATGTGAAGTTACTGAAGATGACCACCAACAAGTTGTCAAGACTCTGTCTCAAGGACTTGCTAGAACTACATGACTTCCACGATAGGGCTTATCCTACACCAAGTGCCAGAGCTGGGCCCACCCACTGGACCAGGTTTTCACAATGGCAAAAGTCTACAGCACTTAAGTTTACTTCAAGGATTAAAGGACAACATTTCTGCTTTTATTCAAAATAGAATGCTACATCTATTTTCAACTTCAGTGAAAAGTAGGTTCCATTAAGGAATCTGAAATTTTAATTAAAAATATCAAATGTTTTTCATATAATTAGGATAAGGAAGAGCTTCTTTATTGGTAATGAGAATGTGATCCACACCCTAGCCATCTATTCACATCAGTACCATCCACTGCAATCACAATGTGACCATACTGAAACTTTTCCTAATGGTATTATTAATAGCTATTATTTCTTAAGCACTCTACTAAATGTGAAGAATGTTCTAAAAGCTTTACATGTATTAACTCTTTGTATCGTCATAAGAACCTGATGAAACAGGTTATGTGTAGCTCCATTTAAGCAGACAACCCAGAGATGTTAAATAACTTGTTCAAGGACACATAAATAAATGCCAAGTATTTTTCATTCATTATTATTTTAATTAAGAGGTGGTTTTTATTCTTCCTTCAAGTCTAACCTGGTTATATCAGTTTATAAACGTTGAAAAGTTACTTAACTTTTACCTAAATGGATTTCAACTTACTATATTCTCAATCTTCTTGAAATTTCCCTTCTCCATTTTCTGACCTTTATCACTGTCAACATATCACGCTGCCTCCCCTTCCTCATCACTCCTACTGAAGTTACTCCACTGAATTATCAACAACCCTCCCACAGTTCAACAACGTCTTTCAAATACTTATCCTACTTCACTTTACAACCTTTACAGCACTTCCAAGAACCTACACCTCTCAGTACTTTCTTCACTTTCACCTATCTCTGAAAAAGCAGAAAGAAAAGGAACACGTAACTGTACACCTAATATAAGTCAGATGAGTTAAGTATTAACTTCATTAATTTTAATGAAAAAGAAGAATCCCTTAAGATTCTGTACTCCACTGGCAGTATATTCTCTTAAGAAAGCTTATCCTTCCCATGACATCAATTAGCACCACTACACAGATAATGCCTACATTTTCATCCATAGTCTTGACTCACTGCAATTGTCTATACGTCAGAACAATGGATATGTCCCGTTTTTACCAAACTAAAAGTGTTCTAAAACAAAACTCATACCTCCACTACCTTCTACAACACACACGCACTGTCTTCCTTTGTTCCATGTTTCATGATTATCCTCTAGACCAACCTGGCTTACAGATAGTTTATCTCCCCCTTTTTCTTTACACTTTACAACCATTCAGTAGCACAATCCTACCTATTCCAACTTCACTGTCTCTCATAGCCATTCCTTCCTTTCAATTAGCATTGCAAGTACCTTTACACGGAACCTATGTTTTAACTTAGTCCCAGCCACAATAAACTCATTAGCACAACTCTTCTTGTCCCAAATTCACTTCCAATATTGACACTAGACCTACCTTACCAAAACATAACTGACAAGGTCATTCCACTGGTGTGAGGTTCTCAATGCCTCTTAGAGGCCTGGAGAAAAAAGGCCAGCTGCCTTGGCCTATTTCCCACAGCAGTCTAAAATCTAGTACCAGTGTTCATTTCTAGTTCTGCCTCCTTAAACACTGCCCACTTATTCCTCCTCCTTTGCTCTGGACAATGTTAAGGTTGCCATTCTTGAATACCTGTGTGTCACCCTATATGTAACTTGATCATGCTTTATCCATTTTTTTTTTTTTTTTTTGAGACAGAGTCTCGCTTTATTGCCCGGGCTAGAGTGAGTGCCGTGGTGTCAGCCTAGCTCACAGCAACCTCAATCAAACTCCTGGGCTTAAGCGATCCTACTGCTTCAGCCTCCCAAGTAGCTGGGACTACAGGCATGCACCACCATGCCTGGCTAATTTTTTCTATATATATTTTTAGTTGGCCAGATAATTTCTTTCTATTTTTAGTAGAGACGGGGTCTCGCTCTTGCTCAGGCTGGTCTCGAACTCCTGACCTTGAGCAATCCACCCGCCTCGGCCTCCCACAGTGCTAGGATTACAGGCGTGAGCCATCACGCCCGGCCTGCTTTATCCTTAAATTAGAATTATTATTCTTTCATCGGGCACTATGGCTCATGCCTGTAATCCTAGCTCTTTGGGAGGCCAAGGTGGGAGTATTGCTTCAGGCCAGGAGTTCAAGAACTATAATTCTTTCACACATGAACACTGAAACCTTAGTGATTCACTCTACTGTAATATAAATTAGTTGTACATGTGAAAGTCTACAGTACTAGGATTATAAGCTCCTGACGATAGGCAGCCTTACTTACCTTGTATTACACATTAGCACCTAACCAAAAAATACAAATCACCTACTCAAAACCTTTTTAAAAATACATACTTTTAGTTATAGAAAACATGAAGACAGATCATTTTTTACATGCAGAGAAGAAAAATATTGAAAACCTTAGTCATTAAAAAGCATACAGAAGAAGAAAAAAGAAAAAAAAGCATATGGGAACAATTAAGGGAAGAAGCATTTATGACGAATGTTCTACCGAGATATAAATCACATGTTGAATCTAGCAAAAATCAAGGTAAATTTATGCTTAGAGGCTAAATGGGTAGGAACTCATATTTCAATTATGTGAATTATGGAATTTTTCATGTATACACAAAATTGGTAGTAAAGATTAACAAATTATTTGCACATTTCTGCACTTACTCAAAAAATATACACCGTTATAGAACTCATCTGCACCACTCAATCTCCTATCTACTCCAATGGATCTGAATTCTAGGCTATCAGATTTCAAGTCTCCAGAAACAGGGAGAAATTGAAGTCTTAAACCTATTTTATGTGGCAGTTAGTTATAAGTAGGTAGAAGAAAACTGATCAAACAAATTAGGAAAATTTTTACAAAATTTCATATGAATTTCATAGTATCTACAGGGGCAGAAAGGTCACTGACTTACTCTGAAAATATGTACTGAACACATACTCTGTGGCAGGGTGTATGATGAGGAGCAAGACATACATGACCCCAACCTTTACAGAGCTCAAATTCTCAAGAGAAGACCTGAATTACCAAGACAGGTATTTGTATTTGTGCCACATGCTAGAAATGACAAGCATGGGGGTAGTGGGGAGATGGTGACTGGCCAACCTCTGAGAAAATAAAAGTGAAACTGAAACCAGATCAATGAACACAAGGCAGCCAGGTGAGGGTGGGGTGTGGTTCCCCAAGCAGAGAAGTCCCTGTGTAGGAAATGACTAGAACAGAAGTGAGCTGGGACTGGAAAGGAAAGAGGGAAGGGACTGTCACATCCTCACCCCACCAATGAACGAGCAAAAGAATTCTGGTCATAAGGTAGATCAAAGATTTACAGAGATTTCAAGGAGGTAAGACATATGACTGAAGTTACTATTTTTCTATCACCACAAAAGAGGGTTTTCTCCTATTAGTTTGGGTAGATAAGCTACTCAGGAACAGGGCAAAGCTCACCTGAGTGCGTGAACACACATACACATATACACACACATACACATATATTCACACACATGTGGTTATCATGTAGAACCATAGTTCTAAAAGTCGTAACATACCCTGACTGTGTAATGGCAACAGTTGTGTTTGGGGGCTAGGCTGTGGTAATGGAGCTGGCTGAGTGGTTGCAGGACTAAGTACAGCTGTAAATAAATCTTCAACATCCTTTCCTCCAAGCTCTATGAGATAAAACAATAGTAATAAGATCAAAAGACTATTACATTCACAATATGGGGAATGTCATTTTCATCAACTAAAAAATCGTAACACAAATACCTGGAATTTTATATAACTTTCCAAGAATTGCTCCTAGGATAAAATAAGATATAAAAAACATTAACTATGAATTCAATATACTGATACATAATAGCATTTAATTGACACAGAAATTATCAGAATACAAGTTAAATTAGAAATAAGCATGCAGAAATCTTTGAAAAATCATATTTACTCATGTCTTTTAGAAAGCCTAGATGTAGGGCAAATATTTTACCATCTGTGACCATTTTGTCTAGTTCAGGACTGAGGATTCCATCTAGCTGCTCTTCACTTAATGGTCGTAAACTCTGATTGACACTTGGTTGAGGCAAAGAGGAAGGATCATCAGCAACGGGACCAATATCTACAAGAGCAAGGTGAATGAACTGAGAAGTGAATTCAGAATACTCATGCAAAATGTATAGCAACATTTACCTGCATTAAAACACAATATGATTAAAATAGAGACATGAAGTCTGTAATTGTGAATTAATCAGAACTCATATCAATTTGGGTAGTCAAGTGAAAATTAGACACAATAGATTTGTAACCTTAAGTACAACTTAAAGTTATATTTTAATAAGGATAAATACGTATCTTGAAGAACTAAAGAACATATCTGATGTTTAACTTGCCAACTGCTGCAACAATAAGCCTCATTATTAAGATGGGAATTTATGAGATGTCAATATACAAATAATTGCTTTAACTTGGAAAACAGTGGTATCGAATGTACAGTTCAATTACAATACACAGTATGTGAAACAGGAGGGATGAGTTTCATATAAATTTAAAAGCTCTAAAATTCTCAATGCTTAAAAAACTTTATCCTTTGCAAATAATTTCAATTATAAGTTATATATTTAAAATATTCCGCAGTCACATTCTGAATATATAGATTATGTTTGTAACATTATAACACGCTTTATCTCATACACTGGTATTTTAAGCAAGAGACACAAGTAAAGGTGATCTCTCATCTACTTTTTTCATGCTTTCTCATTATTACTATTAAACTAAAAATTTAGTCTTCTCTTATTTGATCTTACATTAGAAACTAACTCTGTAACATTTGGGTAACATTGTAATTACATATTGACAAAAATAAAGCCATTCATTAAAAAGCTACTGAAAAAGTCATCCAAAGTATAGCTATACTATGCTTCAGCCACACGCAAAAAGGGGGAAAGCAAAGTATGGATTAGTGACAAATTAGCACTACTAACAAACATGCAGGCACCTACAGGTTGTTTCAGCTGAAATCACTATAAAAAAGACTACTTCTAGTCAGCAGTCATCCATTGCTCAGGTTCTTACCAAATGGAAAAGGTGAGCTCTCAACCTGGAAAGTGCATAAATCAAGACCTACAAGACCCAAACCAAATAAAATGGATGATTACCACAGGAAAGGGAAGTGAGGGAAAATGCAAACAAAAGTAGAAACAAGATACAGCAAAGACTTGAAGGCAACATGCCTTAAATTTGATACAATTAGAAAGACAACAGAAATTAACTTGCTATATCCCCTCCTAAAGCAGGAAAGCTGAGGTAGATCGAATAAAATGTTCAGTTCTTTGACAAAGCCAAAAACAAACAAAAGAAACCAAAAAAACTTCAGTTACTCAGAAACAGACAAAACTAAACTTGTTCTACACACATACACCTCTCACTCAGATCATAAAACAAAAATTGGGTAAACAGTATTCATATATACCTGAATGATCAACTGATTTTGCTAGGTCATCCGAAATTATTCCAAGAATGTCATCATCTGTGTTTAAAACTTCAGAAATATCAGCTAATGGGTCATCAGAAGTACCTAAACATAGTAAGAATATTGAATGATAAAAACGTAAGATTATTACTTCCACAGTAGGGAGTTTTCATAGCAAAGGCATGCTAATATTTTGAATAACAAAAATTTATTAAAAATCTAGACTACTGGTTTTGTGACTAATAAATTAAGACAAAATAAAATTTAAAATAAACACCTGTAGGCAAAAGTGAAACAGAACGAATGCTGTAAGAACCAAAGCAAAAAAAATCCATTAAGAAAGTGGCATCTCTAAAAATGACACTTAGAAAATAAAACACGGTAGGAAAAGTTAGTAAAATACGAAAGACAAACCCATTAACTCTTTGGAAATTCCTTGTATAGCCTAAGCCAGGTACCATCCTAGTTACTACTTATAGCTTTGCTCTTCATACTGATCATTCACTCATTTAAAAAAAAAAAAAAATTCAGTGCTCACAGAACTGTGTGTCTATGAATTATGTATCAGACATTGTTCCACTAACTATAACACTAAAGCAGTGACTAAAACAAAACGCATGCCCTCACAGAGCCCACTTTCCCAGAGGGAATCAGACAGTAAATGACATCACTGTGATAAGAACAAGTAAGGAAAAAGGACTAAAAATAAGCTATAGGGATGCTGTATTAGATAAAGTGGTCAAGGAAGGCCTTTAGAAAGACATGAGCGGGCATAACTCTAAATGAAATGAGGGAGTGACAGACACAAAGGGTGGGGAAGACTGGCAGGACTAGAAGCCTGGACCCTTCAGAAGGGTACTTAGTCTAAGTGAGAGGTGATGCCAATTTGTACTATGACACCAATTTGTACTACGGTGACAGGGAAAGTTGAGATAAGAAGTGGCTGGCTTTGGGATGTATTTTGAAGGCAGAGGCAAACTTGTGAATGGGTAGGATGCAGAGTGTGAGAGAATGAAAAGTCAAGAGGATCCTGAGGGTTTTTGACTGGCTTAATGAAGTAGGAAAATATTAAACTAATTTAGGCTAGCTTTAATAATATTAGTCATTGCATTAAAGAACATTTGAAAATTTTAATCCATCTTAACTGCAGTTGTACTTAAAACTGGGGGCAAGGGTAGAGGCATAAATGTACCACTCCAGATTAAATATCTCTGTGAAACAGTCGCGGTTCCATTATATACTTCTCAAATAGAATTCAAACACAGGAACGTCATAATAAGTTTCATGTGCCCAAATATTCAAAGTTTTTAGAGAAATAAAATTGTTTCAATAATGCATTTTCTTAGACAATACTGTGTTTGAAAGAAAATTCTGGATAATTCCTTCAGGTGTCATAAAGTAGTTTTCTGCTTACTTTAAAGTAATGGAATTCTACTATACAAGTTATAACTAACTTTCTTAAAAGACTGTTCAAAAAGTTTGGCCCTCTCTAAAGTAAAGGAGTTTCATCTCTTATCAATAAATTATTAAAATTACATAAAAGGCTATACTGAAGGAAAGTCTTTACTATTTCATTTTCCATTATAAAGACAGAAGAGTGGTTCAACTGCAGAGAACACTGCATTTAATTTAGGTTTTGAAATAGGAGTATTTTTCTAGTCCTCTAAAGTTTATGCCTTATTGTAAAACCATTCTCTCTTCAGCAGTTTTGAGAAAAAAAAAAATAAAAATAACTTATATCAATGTCTTTCCTGTCACAGTATGTCCTCTGTCCAATTTCAGTCCTTTTCCTTATAAAACTCAAGTGCAAATAACTTCTATAAGTCCTTAAATAGCTAGTGATGATATTTATAAGGTATACATTACAGTAAAACATCCTGTGAGAGATCCACAGGTCTTTGATTATACATTATTTTAACAATGTATTGACATGGATAAAAGCAGGTAAGTAGTTAAAGCAACAGAATTAAAGTACAAGTTTTTAAAAATCTGGTAAGATCAAATAAACAAGAAGCATGACCTATCAACAGTGAGGTAGACTGGACATGCATATGTGTACAAGAAGGGTAAGACTGCTTCCAATTATTTCAAGAAGTCAAAATCAAAAATAAAAGTCTTCATTTCATTCCAGGATAATGAAGAGTTAATGAAGCTGTAACTACTCAAGATAAAAAGTCATTTTTCAGTGAAGGATGGCATTAAAATTGTTTTTTCAAAATGAGTTTATAAACTGAGCTGAGTAACACATGTAATCAATGGCAAAAGTAAGCTTGGCAGAAGAACATTAATTTAGAATTGATAGTACCATAAAAACCTACAAGTGAGGAAAAACACTGATTATAACTTACATAGCCAACTAAACTTCTGGAGCTTTATGTTAATAATACTTCATAAACATATCAAGCTCGCATACTTTTCCCTGTATTATTAAATATGAAATGTCCAATTTCGAATCAAAAGGTTTATTTATCTCAAACAAGAAGCAGTACAATTAATCGAAGTATGCACCTAAACTATCGATGCAGTTTTGCCATCTTAACAGTAGCTTGCTCATGCCAGCAGCAAAGAAGCCTGGAGAGCGAGTGGCAATGAAATCACAAAAGGCATTTTCTACAGCTTGTGGAGAATTGAGTATTTTTTCTTGTAAGAAGTGGTCCAAAACCTGGAAGAAGGGGTAGTCAGTTGGTGCAAGGTCTGGTGAATATGGTGGATGACGACAGAGAGTTTCCAAGTCCAGCTTCTGCAATTTAAGCGGCGTTGTTTTTTTCAACATTCAGTCTCGCAAGAGGATTGGCCTGTCTCTATTGACCAATCTAGGCTGCTTAATCACCAGCATCCTCATCATTTCATCCAATTGGTTGTAGTAGACATCTGCTATAATTGATTGACCACGTTTGCTTTTTTTTTTTTTTAATAGAGCCAGGGTCTCACTCTTGATCAGGCTGGTCTCAAACTCCTGAGCTCAAAGCTTGGTCTCCAGTGCTACGATTATAGGCATAAGACACCTCGCCCAGCCTCGAAAGACCAGGCTTCATAAAGCTGTAGTGGATAATACCAGTGCTGGACCAGACACCATTAGCTTTTTTTGAAGAATATTTGGTTTTGGACTGTGCTTCAGCACTTCATCTTTATCCAATCATTGTGCTGACTGCTTGCGATTATCAAAAATAATCCATTTTTCATCACAGGTAACAATATGGTGTAGAAATGGTTCACCTTTATGTCTTGACAGCAAAGAAAGGCAAGCTTCAAGACAATTTCTCTTCTGATGCTCATTTAAATCATGGGGTACCCGCTACCCACCTATCCAGGTTCTTTACCTTGCTGATTTGTTTCAAATGATCCAATATTGTTGGAATAGTAACGTCAAACCTTGTTGCTAATTCACAAGTAAGTTCAGATGGATTTGCTTCCACTACAGCTTTCGACTCATCATTATCCACGTGGGTCTCAGGTTGCCCACGTGGCTCATTTTCAATATTAAAATCACCACAATGGAACTTCCCAAACCATCAACGTACTGTGCACTCACTAGCCACATCCTTCCTAAACACGTTGTTAGTATTTTGAGCTGTCTGCGCTGCATTGGTTCCATGACAGAACTCATATTAAAAAAATAACACGAATTTTTGACTTACCCATTACTTCACAAAAACTGTTCCAAAAAAAAAAAAAAAAAAAAAAGAAAGATAATCACAAGCCAAAATTGAGTTTGAAAGAATTAGGATGTACCTTTGTCAAAAAAAAAAAAAAAAAAAAAAGTGTCAAAGTGAAATGTCAGAGATATCAACTGCCTAACTTAGTACTTAAGGAAATCAGATATTCCAAACTTAATAATCTAGTAATTCCCACATGCACTGCATTCTAGGACAATGACAGTCAACCAGGGGCGAGTTTGCCAGCCAAAATATATTTGGCAATATCTGGAGACATTTTTAACCATCATAACATCATGAAGCCAGAGATGTTGTTAAACACCCTGCAATGCACCAGACAGCCTCCTCCCCACCAAACAAAGAATTAATTATCTGGCCCAAACTGACAGTAGTGAGAAACCACGATCTAGGGCAATATATTTCACTGTATTAACACAGTCTGCCAGCAAGTTCCCAACTATAGCACTCTTTATGGTTATCCTCTATTTTGAATTTCTTGGGGCTCTGTAGTTAATAAAAAAATCTATCTTGTCTAAGTTGAAGATTATTTATAATTCATAACTATGGCCAAATTATAGCCCTTTATACTGCCCTGAGCAAAGTGTAAACCAAACATTTTCCTTCACAACTCTTCATTTTAAGGTAGTTACACAGGTAAATTATTTTGCCAAATCTTATGGATTAAAATGCTCTAAAAATGCATATGAGGCCAAATGAAAGCATTTCAAAGGTTTAACTGAAAGGAAGATGAATGTCATATTATATGAACAAACTATCTGTGAATTATTCCACATACCTTGAATTCCAGGTTTTGCTGGAGCTGAGGATGAACTAAGTAGGGGATCTAAGGAAGGATCCAAGAAACCTGTGCTCCTATTTGTTTTATATGAAAGCTGAGCTGTATCTTCTGATAGATTATCTAAACTCGGCTTGTTTTGTCTACTTGAATCTAGAAGATCTTTTCCAAAGAAAGCTTCCTAAAGATAAGCAAATATAAAAAAGGGTTTGTTATTCTAAAGATAGATCATTCTGTCATAATTTTTGACAAGGAAGCAGAAATAAAAAAAGGTTAATATTTCACAATATAGAAACTATAGAAATACAGAAACAATATACAAAGAGCCTATCAATTCTTTCACATAGAATCCTTATTTTAAAAATAAGACTTTTTAGTAGTTTTACTAGAGACAAAATTACGCAAATAAAAATGCACAATTATGTCAAATGTGTTTCTAGCAACAGCAGTATAATAATTCAATTCCAGGAGATTAAGCTACCATTAAATTTAAAAGCTGGTAGATATACTATACTATTGACACCTTAATTCATATTATAAGCAAAACTAAAGCTTCATGAATAGTATTAATATTTATAGATTATTTGCAGAGGACAGCACAAGATTTTGATCTACACTTTAATATTTATATACTTCAGGTGGATCTTGTAATCCATACTGATTCTTGTAACAACACTGAAGACTCAGACTATTAATCTGAAAGAGGGTTTTTATTGTCACTTTAACCACACTGTATGTGTGCTCAACATTTGTGGCTACTAAAGGCTTTTGGCTTTCTATTTATTTACTCATATTAACATTTTTCCATTCCAATATACTTTCTCTACTCTAGAACTTAGTGTTTCAAGCTGGGTTCCTTGCAGCTCCAGGATCTCCCCATAACTTCAAGAAAATACAGAAGACAAAAGGGAAGCACGCAGGACCCCTTTTGCCTGATTCAACCCAACAACTCTGCTTTAGTCTATTTTCTATAACGTAGTCTGTCTGGAAAAAGGATCCAGTGTAGGGGACAATTTTGCAGTAGCCATCAACATTTAACACACTCTTGCCAAACACACAAACACACAAGCGTTCCCTGCAGCATTTTTTATAATACCAAAAGATGAAAACAGCCTTAATGTCCATCAACATGCACATGACTAAGTAAATTATAGACACTCATACTACAAAGTACAGCAGTTTTTAAAAAATGTGTACAGCTATGTTATCAAAGGAAAGCCATACATTACTAAAAGAAAACAAGCTGAATTATAGATCCAGCAAATCATAACATACAAATTGAGACTATTATAAATATGCAAAAATAAATTATGAAAAAAGTTATAAAAGGATAAATAGCAAAATACTAACAATGCTAACTTTTGAAAAGAGATTGAGGGTATATGAACTCTGGTGGAGGTGATGACATATCTGATTTGAAATATTCATATTTTAAGTGAATTGTTTTTCTATGAAAAAGAAATTTGAAAATCCACAAAGTTAAGAGCACTGGGAAGAAGACAGTTCATTTCTTATACCAGTAATGCTTTTCTCATTAGGAAAAATCTTGCATACCAGAAAGCATCTTAGAAGTTTAGAGATCATTTATTTAATGCCTTCAGTATAAATTTAAGAAATATGAGACTGCCATCAGCAAGAATTTTTTTAATGACTCATGATGACTTTAAGGGTGTTTATCAAAAACTGTAACATTCTTATTAATTTAGTGGGTTTTTCATTCCATGTAGTTAACATAACAGAGTGGCTCCACATGGTTTCTAACTTGATACTGTCAGCAACTCCAAGAACCAATCAGAGACCGTGGCTCTATTACAGGGGTTTCTGAAGTCACATGGTATCACTACCTATTAGCAGACTGCATGAATATTTCTAATGGTTAGATCACACAACTCATAGTTTATCTTGACACTCTTATGATCAATAAAACTGGAAACTGTGTTAATGAATTCCTACTGGGTTTCTGTCACTATGTGTTTCCCCAATCAACAGAAAAAAATACATAACTATCACAAGATGTCCAAGAAACACCCCCATTACAAAGGTTTCCCTCACATTAAACTTAAAAAAAAAAAGTGAACGTTACTAATGTACACCAGAGGAAACAATCTAGTTCAGTAGATTAAGATCACAGCAGAAACTGGAAAACTAGATCTAATACTTTTAAAAAAGCTCTGTTGCCAAAGTATTAAATGGTCAGTCTTCATACATTCAGAAACACCTAAAGAAAGCTTCCTAAATATAGATTATACTTTACAGAAGGAGCAACAGGAGGAGAGGCAGGTCGTCATTTCAACATCCCCAGAAAGGACTACCAGGAAGGGAGGTGAAGGGACAGGAGATAATGAACGATAAAAAAGATGCAAATAAAGATAATCCAAACTATAAATGGGTCTATTTCCTAACCAATAAAATTACTGTTTTAAAAGTAACATCCATATTCTTACTTAGTCTCTGAACATTTCTGTGATGCACCACAATTTTATAGATGAGAAAACTGGGGCACAGAGACGTTAAATAGTTAGAACAAGCTCACACAGCTAACTGGTAGTAGAGTGGTATTTAAACCTGGGACTCTCTGACTTTCAAGGCTTAACTCTTTAACACAAACACTGCCATTAAGATTTTGTAGTCTAATTACTAAACAAGAAAATTGAGCAAGCTGTATGTTAACTGAAAGGAAATGTATTTTCAAACCAATTATACTAGTAATAGCTAACTGGAAAAGTAAAGTAAAACATAAATACAACTCAAGCAATGAAGAGGTATCTACAGAGACCATATTTCTCTGGGAGAGATAGAATAGTCACGCACACTGAAATTAGGATAGCCACTCAACAATAGCGTGTTCCAGTTCAATTTTTACATATGAAGAAATAGAGGCCAAGGAAAGGATGAATAATGTGCTTAGGAGTCTGGAGTTAGGTAGTGGTAAAGCCAGAGGTTTAATCTCAGTCCCTTTTCTAATATAGGGCTGCTTCTGATACATCACATGGCCTTCAACTCTTCTATGACTTAATGTTTACAAGATGAATTAGAAAGAATCCTTTTTTTGTAGTCTACACCTACCAAACATAATTTCTTCATACTGGGTGATATTTTTCTGATGTGTACTTTGGAAAACAAAAAGAATATTTTTTAACTCTTTAGCTTACCAGGCCTCTAAAAGCAGTAAATAATTATTAAAGCTATAACTTTGGCTGCTAAAAACCGATCTTTATTCAATGACTATAATTACTGTAACCTGTACTGGCAAAGGGAAATTTCAACAGGACTTGGGAGTGGGGCACACACAGATGTGAATGGTTTGGAAGACTGAGTTTTTCCTACCCCAAAGTGTCGCCGTATGTCTTATAGAATACTCAGGCATGAAGAACTGGCATTAAAAAAGTAATTAATGCAAAGTATTAAAGCACAAAAACAAGTAAATGTTAAATTTTATAGGTCCCTGGAAGGCAAAAATGGCATTACTGATGATTCAATGAAAACAAAACAAGTAAAACATTAACAAAAACAGCAAACCTATTTTTAAAACCTCAATGCATTACATTTCCTCAATTAACAAATTACATAAAATAATGTAAAGCAAAATATTACTTGTAAATAGGCAGGGAAAGTTTCTTCAAGCTTATTTTTCCTTTTTCGGTATCTCTTCTTTATTTTTTCAGTGCTTTCAGTAACACAAACAGATTCATCAACTATAGTATCTTGTAACCGCTCACTCCAGCCTGAAACAAGTCATGTTTATAAACATGTGAATTTAAAATTTCTAGACAAATCCACCCAAAGTAACTGAATACCTTATCAACATACACAGTTTGCTATAAACAAATAAGCGTTTTCACAAAAAGATATCAAAGTAAGTTTATTAGCAAGATTGTTTGTTTTTGTGAGAACAAGGTCTTACAAAAAGAGAACAAGGTCTTGGTGTCACCCAGGCTGCAATGCAAGGGTGCCATCATAGTCCTGGCCTTAAGCGATGCTCGCACCTCAACCTCCCAAAGTATTCAATTACAGGAATGAGCCACAAAAACCAACTCAATAATTTTTAAGTATCATAAAAATTTTATATCATGTCTATTTAGTATTGGTATGTTTCCTATTGTCTCTTTTCTTAATAATCAGTATTTTCTTGCAAAGCAGAAGCTTACTTAAATACAACATTTTGGCTGGGCGTGGTGGCTCCTGCTTATAGTACAAGCACTTTGGAGGCCAAGGCAGGAGGACTGCTTGAGGTCAGGAGTTCGAGACCAGAGAGGACAACAAAGTGAAACCTTGTCTCTACAAAAAAAATTTAAAAATTAGCCAGGCATGGTGGCACCTGCCTGTGGTCCTAGCTACTGGGGTGGCTGAGGCGGAAATCGTTTGAGCCCAGGAGTTCAAGGTTATAGTGAGCTATCATTATGCCACTGCACTCTAGCCTGGGCAACAGACTGTGACCCTGTCTCTAAAAAAATAAATACAACATTTTGTTAAAGATTCAAAAAATAAAAATACAGAAAGCTTGTGAGTATGAGGAAATGGCTTCTCACAGGCTACACTAAGGGAAATTTAGTGGGTATGATGTAGAGTGTATTGGGAATACCCAACAAAAACCTTTAAAGAAAGCACGTCCTTCAATCTGGCAATTCCAAGTTCAGAAATTTATTACAAATTAGGTGTTTGTAGTATATACACATTGTGAAAACATGACTATGAATATATTCATAAATACGCAATGAACACTCATTCTCAAAATCAGATAAATACAAATAAAACAAAGAAATTATGAAATTAGCAAAGAAACAAGTACATAACTTAAGGCAGCAATCAAATGATAATCTCAGACACTTCATGGTAGGACAGACAAGTGGCACAACCCTTGTGAAAATCAATATGGGGACTTCTGTTGCCAGACTACATAGTTAAATTGACTCTTCCAAACATAACTAAAACTAGTGGACAAACATTTCTTAAAACAATCTTTCTTAAGTATACCAGTAATATAGCCAGAAAATAATCACTTAAGAACAAGAAATAAAGTAAAGGAGGAACTACAGAAGCAAAGTACTAAAGCTCTCTGCAATTGAGGAAATCTGACGATTCCAAACTCTAGTTTGTCAGAGCCTTATGAGGAATAGGGAACAGAAGACAAAACTTAAAGCTTCTCTCCAAGATGAAGAGATTACCCAGAGGTGCCTTGCATACAAGGTGGGCCCCTGAGGGAGTCCATGCTCAGAGTCTGTTTAACAAGAAATGCATCCTCACCCAAATCATCGCTCACCTCCAACTCCCGATCACCAACAGCAGAAAAGGAAAAAAGCAAAAAACCAAACAAAAAACCCTCAAAAAACCAAAAACAAAATCCACCAAAACTGCTTGTCATATCATAAAATTTGGTGCTGGGTAGAAAGACAAAAAATAAAATTCTTCCCTGAGAATTCACAGCCTGAATGTAGTCCTAA
This sequence comes from Varecia variegata, assembly GCA_028533085.1. NCBI lineage: Eukaryota > Metazoa > Chordata > Mammalia > Primates > Lemuridae > Varecia > Varecia variegata. The sequence continues at coordinate 181,360,881 of CM052437.1, forward strand.
TGTATAAGAAACTTGACTTTATATAACATGGGTGTACCAAAAAACTTAAGCTAAGAATGTATCTTAGTCATCCTGAAGGGTAACAGCCCCCCACGCTCCTGGAAATAACAAACCCAAATCTTCTCTGAAAGAACCCACCTTCTATTCAATCCTTAAAAAATTCACACAGAGAATGTTCCAAAAAAATACGAGTTCACAGTAAAAAATAAATAAATAAATAAATAAATAATTATGTGGGTCTCTGAAACAATAAAAACAAAGACATGAGGCAGTAGCAGACTGAACCAGCAGATACAAAGAGTTGAATGAGACATGCAAAAGCTTCAGATATTTTTTATTCAAAATCAACTGGTTAATTGAAGAAACAGAAGATGACTAAAAGTAGGAGTAACCTTTAAAAAGAAACTACAAATTGTTAAAACAAAAAGACAGTTTAGAAAAGGGAAAAATTACGTATGAAATTAAAAACTCAGATGAGTTTTGATTAGACAGATGAAGAACAAAATACTAAACTAAAAGCTAAATCTAAAGAAATTATGTGGAAGACAGAAAAAAGAGACATGAACATATGTTTGTTGAACATATCAGATTTCTTAATTAGGGGTGATTAAGCCAATATTAAGTCATATTAGAAACTTCTTAAGAACCATTACAGAGCTTCCTTTCTTTTCTTGAGACAGAGTCTCACTTTGTCGCCCTGGGTAGAGTGTAGTGAGTGGCATCATCCTAGCTCACTGCAACCCAGCTAATTTTTCTATTTTTAGTAGAGACAGGGTCTCACTCTTGCCCAGGCTGGTCTCGAACTCCTGAGCTCAAGCAATCCTCCTGCCTCAGCCTCCCCACAGTGCTAAGATCACAGGCATGAGCCACCGCGCCCGGCCAGAGAGCTTCCTTATTAAAATGTGCAGACATTTCTGATTTTTCTTAATTCACCTTAAGTCAAAATCCTATTGCCTAGTAATAGAAGGACTCTATTCAGAACACATGCTGAAAACATCTCAATTCTCTTCAGATTCTATATTAAGCATTTCAAAATACATAATCACATCATAGATCATGACCATACCAATTACAAAGTCTTTCTCAGAACCACCTCTCAAATTGAGAAATGGGAATAGTACATTCTTAACTGATAGAAAGCTATGGCTTAAGCAATCACTTAGCTTTTTGGAAGCTCTAAGTTAGGGTGACAGAATGTTCAATGGAAGATGTACTTCTAAAACACTATACAATTTTGTTAAAAATTATTGGGGTGCCCTGTCCCTTTCAACTAAGCATTCTAAAAGTTTCAAATTATATGTCAAGTTGCTATGGCAGGCAAAGGATGGCTTTTGAGATGACTAGAAAAGTACTTTATGTAACTAAGTGATTCAGTTCCTAAACATTTATATTTAATATAGGAAAAATGGACATATTAAAAAAAAATCACAAAGGAATAGAGCCTATTGGATTTAAGCCATTTCCCTATCAAACCTGACTGCTATATTACAGGCATGAACTTTACAGGCATTCAAATCCTTTCATCAGTAAGAAGCAACAAGGTTGTAACTGTAGCATTATTTAGGATAGTTCCTTCCAATAGAGATATTAAGACCAAGAAGTTAATTAAACAAAATCAGTACTATACCATCATCTCTGCTAGGTAACTGCTCAGAAATAGAGCCTGAGGAATCTTTCCTGATCACAGATCTTTTGGTTTTCCCTTGACCAGTTCGACTTCTTTGCCGCACCATAAATCCACCAATACCTATCCAAAAAAGAAATTGGGTAAACCGATAAATAACTAATTTCTCCATATATTTCCACAGTAGGATAAAATTATTCTGTCTTAAATAGTGAGGCATTTTCCAAAATTAAATCTGGGCTAATCTAAATCAACAATCTTATTTTTATGCAAAATACAAGAGGTTAGAAGTAAAAAATAAAATCAAACAGGAATTAAAATTTGCTAGTAGAAAGTTTGCATGCATTTCCTCTTCTAGACATTATCAGAGTAAATATTAAACAGTAAATTATACTGGTTTATCTACTTAACAAGTATCAGTAATTCATACATCAAATTACATTCAAGTGCCGCATAACAACGTTTCAGTCAGCAAAGGACTGCATATGACAGTGGTACCATAAGATTATAATGGAGCTAAAAAAAATACCTATCACTTACTGATGTCATAGCAGTCGTAACATTGTAGTGCAATTACCTTTTTATATATATATAAATTTAGTGTGCCATATAACCAAGGGTGTAGTGAACTACACCATCTAGGTTTGTCTAAGGATACTCTATGTTTACATGACAATTTTCTCAGAACACATCCCGTCATTAAGTGATGGATGACTGTATTTGTACATTAACTGGATAATAATTTGTACATTAGCTAGAGGACAGAAGATAGAAACTAACCTAGATGACACAAACATACTTTGACTGATACTACTTCAGGGAGATTGTGCCTGCTTATTCCGTGTCATCAAGGCACGTAGAAATGAGACAAACAGAGCTCTGTAGTTAAGAGCACGGAACCTGGAGTCAGACTATGTAATTCTACTTACTAACTAAATTTGGGCCAATTATTTAATTTCCCAGTGCCTCAGTTCTTTCACTGATAAAATGGGGATAACATAAAGCACATCCTCATACATACAGTATAAGGATAAATCAATTAATATATACTGAGTGCTTAGAAAAGTGCCTGGCATACAGTGAACACTATGGCTACCAACATACTCTGTGACCTAACGGGCCCCTCAATTAAAAGGACGGCTTCCATGTCAGGCAGAGTAAACAAAACATTAACTATAAGATCCTAGAAGGAATTTGCAGTAGATAAAATAAAAAAGTGTACTTACAAGCCTCATAGTTAGGGAGAAATGAAATCATTTTCATAAAATTATTTAGTGGGACTAATCATAGGTCCTTATTATACATGTGACCCATCTAGAAGGTAGGTTACCTAGCAGAAAAGTCTTCTAGAATTCAAATGCAATGAGAAGGTTCCTCCTTAAATATCAAAAGGGATTTAGATCACTCTTACAAATAAAACATAAACAATCAGAAGAATAACGATTGTACTGATTCAATTTAATGCCTCACTGATTAGTAAACAGACATTAATAAACTGCCTTTAAAAAGCCTACAAATTCTATATTGTGACAATTTCAATAATTTTTTCCAATAAGGTAAATAAAATTTGACAAAGACATCTTTTCTCTATACTCCTGAGGCAGATACGAAATAAGAGTATTTAATCAGTCATGGCATTAACAAGACTATAAATTCTAGGAGGCATAAGAACTCTGCCTTGTTCACCTTCACACTGCACACCTACTGGTACTCCTGTATAAGCACTGAAATAAGTTTTTAAAAACATAAAAATATTAGAACGTGAATGCTGAAAATTAAAAAAATTATAGAAGTACACATCAAAAGAAAATATATAAATGGCCTTAAAAGCCCAAGTATAAATAACAACCAACCTAGTAAAGCATTTAATAAAATCATTAAATTTAGGATTAAGGCATTAAATCAAGATTTATTGTGACGTATTTACATACAACAACCTAAAAAACTTGTCAGCTAAAAAGCATATTCAAAATAAAAAATAAAAAAAAAAGCATATTCAAATAGTACAGTTCTTTAACTTATACACATAAGTTTTAGATACTGATGCTATATTCAATCCTGATCAATTATAATTGAGGCCCTCAATATTATATTTTTCATAAATTAACTAAGTTTTGATTATATTAAAATGTATACCACAGGCACTATACCTGGTCTGTATGGCTTCCTTTTTCTCTTTTTGACGCCATCTGTTCCTTCCACTCCCTTAGTTTCATCATCCACAGCTTCCCGCTCAGGACTAGATTCTGATTTTCCATCACAATCCATAAGTTCTCCTTCTGAAAAAAGTATATGAGCACATAAAATTGGGAGAACCTATCAAATACATAATCCCTATGTAATGGGAAATATAAAGCAAAGTGGTCACTAACCCATTCTAATCATGCATCCCAGTTGGCAGGAAAGTTCAGAAACAGACAGAAGCAGCCCCAAATGGTTGTAGAAATTATGCTTAATGCAGTGCTCTCAGGAAATTAAATATAATAGTCAGGGAAAAGGAAACAGAGCTCAGAAACACGATTATTTATCACTTTGCACTGAAGAAACCATTCACTTGCTTTTAATTATGTCTTTCAGTCCAGGACCCCAAGGCCATCTCTTTAGCCTAGAACTCTCATCTGAGGGTAAACCACAGCTGTTATTGGATATTACCTACTTAACTAAAAACTGTATATCCAAAATGAAAATTTTTTTCTTTTTGGAGACAGGATCTTGCTCTGTCACCCAGGCTCAAATGCTGTGGCATCATCATAGCTCCCTGCAACCTCAAACTCCTGGGCTCAAACGATCCTCCTGCCTCAGAGTCCCAAGTACCTGGGACTACAGGCTTGTGCCACCACACCTGGCTAATTTTTTTTTTCTTTCTTTTATTCTTTTTTGTAAAGATGGGGTCTTGCTCTTGCCCAGGCTGGTCTCGAACTCCTTACCTCAAGCAATCCTCTGGCCTCAGCCGCCCAAAGTGCTAGGATTAAAGCCGTGAGCCCCACGCCCAGCCCCCAAAATGAACTTTATCCCTTTGCCTGTGTTGCCTATCATCATTAAAAGGCACAGAAAAGACAGAAGCCTGGAAGACAGCCTTGACCATTCCTAATCTCTTTTCTCCCACAATCAAGAGTCCTTTAATCTCTGAAAAGCATTTTATTTCTATTACCATCTTAGCCCAATCTCACAGATGGTTTACCATAAATGCTCCTACCTAGTCCCCTGCCTCAAAGTTTACTCCTCTACAATCAGTTCCTTAAATTACAGCATAAATGATCTTCCTATAAATATGTATCAACTTTCTGCTTAAAATCCTTACATGTCGGCCGGGCGCAGTGGCTCACGCCTGTAATCCTAGCACTCTGGGAGGCCGAGGTGAGTAGATTGCTCAAGGTCAGGAGTTTGAGACCAGCCTGAGCAAGAGCGAGACCCCGTCTCTACTAAAAATAGAAAGAAATGATCTGGCCAACTAAAAATATATATAGAAAAAATTAGCCGGGCATGGTGGTGCATGCCTGTAGTCCCAGCTATGTGGGAGGCTGAGGCAGAAGGATTGCTTGAGCCCAGGAGTCTGAGGTTGCTGTGAGCTAGGCTGACGCCACGGCACTCACTCTAGCCCGGGCAACAGAGCGAGACTCTGTCTCAAAAAAAAAGAAAAAAAAAATCCTTACATGTCTTCCCAGTGCCCTCTAAATAAAGTTCAAATTGTAAAATTGTAAAGCCCATTATAATAATATTCTCTTGTAAACTCTCCGGCTTTATCTCACTCTAACCACAGGAAACTATATTCAGCCCCTTGAATGTATCAAACTCTTTCTTCTACTATCTCCCCAAACTCTGCCTTCTGCATAACTCATTTTTCAAGATTTATTCTAACCATCACTGCATTAAAGAATTATACATTAACATTCTGCTTCATTTTAATTGGTTCTTTAAAGTCTGTGTCCCTGGTAGACTATAGTCTCCATGACAATAGGTACTAAGACCTTCCTATTAACAGCTGCATTCTTAGCAGGGTACCTAATAGGTACTCAACAAATACTTTACTAAATGAAGTAAATGAAACTAAGTAATGCATATAAAACTTCAGGTCTCAGAGAATGCTATTTTCACATTATGGTGATCAAATTTTTGCAAGTTGCTTTACACTCTGCTATAGAAAAAAGTTTATTAGTACATTTTAAAATTAAGTTAACTCTTTTATTCAATATTCTAAGTATTACAGATAATATTTCTTTAATATCATGAACATGGCATTTGTTTTTTGGTTTTTTTTTTACTATAATTAGGTCTATATTTGAGGCAAATTTCCTAACAATCTGATAACTGCTCTACGTATCTATGAGTACACCATGAAAAGCAATGTTTATTCACTGAAATGCAGCAAGCACCAAAGATGTGACAAAATACCAATTGTTTACCTTCAAACAAACCCATCTAAAAGTTAATGAGAGGGAACTCTGGGTTGAGATGGTAGACTAAATTCATGTATTAATTTCACTCTCCTGAAAACCTACTAAAAACACAATGAAGCAATTCTTTTTTTTTTTTTTTTTTTGAGACAGAGTCTCACTTTGTTGCCTGGGCTAGAGTACGGTGGCATCATCACAGCTCACACTGCAACCTCAAACTCAAGGGCTCAAGCAACCCTCCTGCCACAGCCTCCTGAGAAGCTGGGAGTACAGGCGTGCACCAACACGCCCAGCTAATTTTCTATTTTGTGTTGAGAGGGGCTCTCAGTCTTGCTCAGGCTGGTCTCAAACTCCTGGCCTTAAGCCATCCTCCTGCCTCAGCCCCCCAAAGTGCCAGGATTACAGGCATGAGCTACCATACCCCGCCAAAGCAATCTATTTTTAAAAGATAACGGCATGAAGACAAAACAGGAAAGCAGAAGTCACAATTTTAAAAGAGGAAAGCAGAAAGATGAATGAAAAAATGAGCAAATGCAAATTCTCAGTTGGGAGTAGAAAGAACTGAACAGAGGCATAATTCATTTTACTAACTCAAACGGATCTTACATCATATATAAAAATGTGGGATTTTATTGAATTCTGTTGGACACAAAAGTAGTTATTGCTGAAGCACTGATTCAGCATTACTGTTCTAGCAGCTAACACTGACTGAGCATATGGGAAGCACCAGTGCTGACGGCCTAACATTTGTCCTCGTGCTTTATCAACACAACTACTCTACTGCATTGGTCCTAGTACACATACTTCACTAAGGAGTAGACTAGGCATCTGAGAAGTTACACATCCAGAGTAGGCTTGAACACTGACCCCTGGTCCATGCTTTTCAAAAGGTACTGAGACATCATCAGGACATATTAGTGAAACAGCCTCAAACGTGGCAAGTTTTAGGTTTAATACAAAGGACTCCCCAAAAAGGGCAGCTGCATTAGAAATCTTAGCATAACAATAAGAACTGGTGATGACTGTCCTCTTTTCCTATTTTTTCCCTTGTATAGGCATATACCATACAACTTATTTTAAGCATATCATACAGATAGTCTCAGGACAACAAAGTGTGGTAATACTGTATTTTGAAAAAGGATTTTTATTTAGTAAATAGGGAAAAACAAAAGTGTTTTTCAAATAACATGCATTTACCTCCTCTCCAGAGAAAGTACCTTATCTTTCACAAAAGATTTGACATTTTGAGAAGTAAATGAACACGAGGGCTTAGTGAGAAAACTATATATTCAATTCCTTAAATTCTAAAATTGTCTTACCATTTTCAACATACAGCACAGTAAACAATCATCTTCTTTCATTACCAGTAAAAATAAGAAAAGATTCAATAAATAAAATTAGGATGGGCTATTTTATCACATAAATGGAAATAAAGCAAGGGTAAATTTTTTTTTCTTTTTTTGGAGACAGAGTCTCACTCTGTTGCCCAGGCTAGAGTGAGTGCCGTGGCATCAGCCTAGCTCACAGCAACCTCAAACTCCTGGGCTCAAGCGATCCTCCTGCCTCAGCCTCCCGAGTAGCTGGGACTACAGGCATGCGCCACCATGCCCGGCTAATTTTTTCTATATATATTTTTAGTTGGCCAGATCATTTCTTTCTATTTTTAGTAGAGACGGGGTCTCGCTCTTGCTCAGGCTGGTCTCGAACTCC
>CM052437.1:181369108-181387604 GCA_028533085.1 Varecia variegata
ACAGCAACCTCAAACTCCTGGGCTCAAGCGATCCTCCTGCCTCAGCCTCCCGAGTAGCTGGGACTACAGGCATGCGCCACCATGCCCGGCTAATTTTTTCTATATATATTTTTAGTTGGCCAGATCATTTCTTTCTATTTTTAGTAGAGACGGGGTCTCGCTCTTGCTCAGGCTGGTCTCGAACTCCTGAGCTCAAACAGTCCGCCCGCCTTGGCCTCCCAGAGTGCTAGGATTACAGGCGTGAGCCACTGCGCCCGGCTAAGGGTAATTTTTCAGCTGATTTTATTTTACCTTGACAAGAGTCAATAAGAGACTATGAAACTGAAATACACCACCATTTCCCATCGTGTGGCTCTACTAACAGTCACATAGAAAACCTCCCAAGGTCTTTTTGTTGTTTTGTTTTCTAAAGGTCCTATAATCTCATAATTTTGAAAATAATGTGTACTATCAAGAAATCTCTCACATTTCATGAAATAAAGCATTTCCCAAATTTAGGTGACTATGGAACCCTTTTCAGACATCTTTTAATGTCCTCAGAAACAAAATTCTTTACAGTTTGGCTAATGCTGATCTGATCAATCCCTCCTAGGTATATCAACTTTCTTCCCAAACCACAAAGCACCTTAAACTTCAAAATCAAACACTCTGCTCAATGATATTGGAAAAACTGGTTACATAAAGCATCAGAAAGCTTTTCTCCCAGTACCACAGACCCAAAACACACTAACGTAATAGAAATGTGAGGATTAAATGGTAAATTATCAGGAATATACAAAAGACATATCCTTTCCAAGCCATAATTCTTTCTCATCTGGACTACTGCAACAGCCTCCTAACTGATCTACTTGCCACAACTCTTGTACCTAACAGTTTACTGACATCACAGCACAGTGTTCCCTTAAAGTATCAATAAGATCATGCCACTCTTCTCTTCATTCAAGGGCCTCTCATTCCATCCCTGTCTAGTGCAAACTCCATGTGCATCCCTTTAATGACCCTGAGTGACCTACTGCACCACCCCTCATCTCCTCACCATCCTTCACCTCCTACTGGCCCGAGCTTACCCTGCTGGACATGCTCAGCACACTCTCGCCCAGGGCCTTTGCACTGGCTTTCTCACCGTCTGAGATGCTCTTCCCTCAGATAATCAAGGGGTTCATTCACTCTCCCCTTTAAATTCTGTGCTCAAATATTGCGTTCAGTTCTTATGGTCCCTTAACACCAGTCCACACTCCCAATGCCTCTTAATAAAACTCTTTTTCCCACAGCACTTGCCAAACACATTATAATTAACTGATTGCATAATGTAGTTTTTTAAAACAGTTTTGTCTTCCAACACTAAAATGTAAGCTCCATGAATAGAGTACTTTAACTGCTTTGTTCACTGATGTGATTTCTGACATCTGGCGTGCAGCAGGCATTCAACAGATACTACTGAGTGAGAGCCAGGTGCAGTGATGCACACCTGTGCTTCCAGCCACTAAGGAGGCTGAGGTGGGAGAATCACTTGATCCCAGCAGTTTGAGACCAGCTTGGGCAACATAGCAAGATCTCGTCTTGTAAAAAAACAAACACACACCATCCTAAGCAAGAGTGAGACCCTGTCTCTACTAAAAATAGAAAGAAATTATATGGACAACTAAAATTATATACAGAAAAAATTAGCCGGGCATGGTGGCGCATGCCTATAGTCCCAGCTACTTGGGAGGCTGAGGCAGAAGGATTGCTAAGCTGACGCCACGGCACTCTAGCCTGGGCAACAGAGTGAGACTCTGTCTCAAAAAACAAACAAACAAACAAACAAACAACAAAAACTATTGAATAAAATATAATCGAACAAAAATAATTATTACTTTACTTCTAGATCAGATGAAAAGAAATACTCTAAAAATAAAGAAGCCTATAGTGAGCCTCTTTGGAAGTAAGTAAAAATATAACTCACTGAATTTAACACTACTAAAATATTCTGCTATCTTAAAAATTCAGCTAGAAAAACCTTATACTTACTTTGATCAAGAAAATGTTTATAGACTGATAGTTTATGAACACTTATGAATGTAAATTTGCACTTAATATTAAATGAGTTTGTTTATATCTAAAACGCATGGATCAAGGTCTACTGTAACTTGAACATGGTACCCAAGCTCACAGCATCTGAGAAGGCTTATGCTCACAACTAGCAAATTAAAGTCAAGCCCTCTGAATCTCCCTACCTGTGATCTTCAAAGATATGGTACTCCTGGAGATTTCTTTAAGGTATCTTCTAATAAAATACATGAAAGGGAAGAAACCTGACAAGGTAAGGTCTAAGAATTCACTCACTTAGAAAGGGCAAGTGTGACATCAAGGGTTATCTAAGTCAGTATGATTTACCCTTAGAGAAATTATACAGATTTCAAAAGTTATCATATGTGCTTCAATTCTTGCACACATATTCCATGGAAAATAAATTAGTATTACCGCGACTGTCATCCATTTCACCGTCCCGTGAATGCTCTGACTGGATGTCTGGAGGGGTCTGAAGGACAGCCACACTATTCTGATTTATAATCTTCAATTTCAATTTTGGTTTTGATCGTTTTCTTCTTGGAACTGTGACTGTGAGGCTCTGTAACTGAGTCATTCCTGATTCAGTCAAACACACACCATCCTGGGTATAGGTTTTGGGTGGGTCTAAAATCACAAAATCCCAAGAATACAAATTTAAAGTTTCATTTTAAATTTGACTGATAGATTATTGTTAATATCTATGTCAAAGGAATGTGAGTATAGTTCTATAAGGAAATTATCTATAAAATGTATGAATAACATAATGATGCCCAACAAAAACTAGCAATGATTGGCTAAACTTCCTAGGATTATAGGCAAGAAAGGTTGCATGTTTTTAAAAAATGGTTTTCCTGGCATCTCTATTTTCATGTTTCAATAAAAGGATTTAGAAAATAAGCATTGAAGCTAAATGCAATGGTTCAACTACTCTACTATGAGCCTTTTGCTAGAAAAGACTAAAAGGTAAGGATTGATTTATATAAGAGAAACAAGAACACTCCAAAAGCCCATCTGGAAATCAAAGTATCAATATAATCACTTACAGGGAGACAAAGTAAATAAATACAAATCTTGCAGATTTAACTTTTAAATATACAAAACTGCTGTTCCTTAGAACAATTTCTATACTACCCAAATGCTTTTATTTCTGTTGCTATCAAATACAAGTAGTCAAAATAATGATTAATAAAAATATATTAATCACCATTCTAGGATGATCAATTAAAAAAAGAGAGACTGAATTCTAAAAGGAATATATTTGCTAACTAAATCTTATTTTCTGATAATTTAACCCAGTAATGTATTAATGAAACCAAAGCCAGTATGGCATTAATGGTTATTTTTAGAGCTATTTTTGTTGCCAAATTGCTAAAATTTATAGAAATACTGTCCCAGTAAAGCTGGATAAAACAAATGCTTTATCAAGTGTAGATGATTACTAACATTAGGGAATTTAGATTGAACACCCACATAATCAAAGTAAGTTTCATATAACATGTGGCTAGCTAGTTATATAAAAATTAAGCAAAGTAAATAAAATTAAGCAAGTAAAGTTTTACCTAGCTCTTTTACTTTTGTGACGATTTGTGCTACAAGTGAAGATTCACAGCAGTCTGAGGAAGGCACTGAAATGGAAAAAAAAAAAATCAGGTAATTTTTTTGGAAAAGGTGAAGTGTATTTAAAGACTTACATATGATTAAAATTTCTCTCCTCATTCTATTAAAATAAATTCTTAAACACTAAAGTTAAAAGTGATCTTGAAAACAATACAACACAACAAGGATAAGCAATAAAAGAAATACGAAATTTAGGGAGGAAAAACTGGCAAAGAAAGAATCAGTATTGGACTGCTACATATTGCTAATAACTACAAGATCATGTTCCTTGAAAACAAAATCAAAATTTTATGTGTGTGTGTGTGTGTGTATAGTGTAGGCTTCAGTTTATTCCTTTATTAAACTGTTTTATAAAAAGTTGGGATAACAAACATTCATAACAAAATACTTATTTTTTCATAAAATATTTGTTCAAATAATAGTTTTACAAAAATAAAAAAGAAGCAGAGCTAAGGCGACTCATTGGGTATGGAAAGCAGGATGCAAGTGAGCTGCAGGAGAGCACAGATTCAGTTTAAATTATCTTCTTACCATTAGACGCAGGCATATAGGGTCTGCACATGCTACAATCAAAACCAATGTCTGCTACATTTTCCACTTCTTCCTCAGTGTTTAAGTTTTGACAAACTGCATGCATCCATCTAAAAAGACCATATTTGTACATTTTTCAAATAATTGAATATATTGAGAACTGTTTCCTTTTAAAAGCTGTAACAGGAGCTGACATGATGTCTTCAAGCTTAAAAGCCCTAAGCCGCACATTCTCCTCCTGCTGAACCCACCCTACCCTTTTCTCCTAACTATCCCTATTGACACATACAAACTTTCATGGAGTGAGAAAGAAAACAGAATGAGAACAAGAACTAGAGAGGGGGCAAAGCACATTACAAGGATGGGATAATTATTTTATGATCATATATTGAATATATCAAAGACAGCAAGGAGGCTAGTGAGGGCAAGTAGAAAGGAATTCAGAAGACTGCAAATGGCAGAGTATGTATGTGCTCCGTGTGATGCCTCTAATCTGAAGTAGACAACTCATGTAAAGGGATGTCGAATGGTAATTGGGAAATAAAGCTAAGGAGCTTTTTAGGCAGAGTCCTGAGACTACTGTAGTACTGACGAAATAATACTGTTTATACTACTGTATGTATACAACTTAACTGCTAACAGAGCACAACCGTATACCAATGAGAGCTAAGAAAACATTCTTAATTTTGAAACTGCACACATACATACTACTTAGGGAGGGTGGAAGGTGGTCTCTAATATCTAGATATCAAGTAGGTAGATTTAAGAAAAAGTGGCTTAAGGACAACAGAATGTGAGATCCTTTTTTAAATCTAAAAAAACATTCAGAAACCCTCCATAAGAAAATACATCTGTGCAGACAATAATTCTGCATCTAATTTCAAAGGATTCAAACACCAGTAAAAAGCCTCAAAGTCAAAAATCTTTATTCTGGATTTGAGAATTCATAACAGGACATCACTTCTTTAAGTTTCTAGGTGACTAAAAATCTGCAAAGCAAAAAGTTTTGTACCTTAAATTTATGATCAAGGAAAGTTATTTTCCAATTTCATTTTGCTACATTGAGAGAGAAAAGCTTGCAAAAGATGAAAAAACAACACAATACCTATCACATTGTCTACACTGCAGAATAAGGTCGTCTTCTCTATAGTTTCGATAGCAGACCGGGCAGGAAGATAAGCTTGCACAAGGAGCACACTGCGTGTAATTGTTTTGCCATTCACATCTTAGACCTGCAGATGTTGCTCCACAGTGTCTGCACCAAACACACCTGAAATCCAAATCCCCCCCCAAAATCTCAATTTTATTTACATATTTAGATACTGTAATTCAGGAAGCTAAATATGAACAGAATAGGGGAAATAATTCACTACATGTGTGAAAATTTTTCTGATTAGTGATATCTACCACAGTAAATGTATTATACAATTAAACACTTAAAAACTAAAGTGATATGAGAAAGTTCTGAACTTGAAAGACTAACAAGGGAAACATAAATCCTAGAGTACCATTTGCACTTCCAGCCTCCTTTGGGAACTGTCTGCAATGGAGGGTCTAGGCAATAGGTGTGGTAACTTATGTCACAGTCATCACACAGCAAGAGTCTTCCTGGGTCGGTTGCTTTCCCACAGGCCTCACACACCGTGCACTCAAGACACCTCCAACCTTTGCTAAGAATCACTTTAGTGATCTGTAAAAGAAACAACCAATCCATGTGATACATTAACATAGATCTAATTCTGCATAATCAAATATACTATATAAATTAATATGGTTCTTATGTAACTAGTAGCAGAAAAGAGGCAAGCAACTATTGATATTAATAACATTCATTAACCACCTACAGTGCCCAATACTGGGCTGAGTATGTTCGTATATACTATTAAGGGCCCACCTATTGAGCAGAATAATACAAAGTGGCACATATTTTAATGCCTTTTTTTAGTCCACATAACTACGTGTACTGTAGATTTAATGTCCACTATATTAACAGATATGGTGACTGGATTTTAAAGAAACCAAGTAAGCTGCCCCATTATTCTTGATACTGGATTTGAAAATACATCAACAAAGTCTCCATCTACATTTCCATTGATTCCACACTTCTGAAACTTGTATACACAGACAAGGACATGTATCTTAAAATCAACAGAAAGAGTAACAGAGAAAATACCAAAAAATTAAGGTAAAACATGAGTTCTCAGACATTTTATGATCTTGGAGGATTTTTAGCCTGTGGAGCTAGGACTTCTGAAGTACACATTCACTCCCCTACTTATTCGTCTCTGTCTCAAGGGTCTAAGTTAGCAGAAAATTTGAGGATCTCTATATTTCTGTTAAACTCCTCAAAGAAGCCACACCATGTAACATTAAGAATTTTGAACCAACTTCTTAAAGATCCCAAAAGCCTAAAATCTACAGATAAAAAGGACCAAAGTGCCCACATTATAATGATTCAGCTAGCAATCAAGGTACAGAATAAAAATTCAGATCACGAGGTACATGAAAGCCTAAAAGCTACCAGAGAAGAAAACAAAACAGTTAAACTCAAAGGAACAACTATCAGAATGGCATCAAACATCCTAACTCCAGATGCTAGAATAGAGCAATAGTTTCCAAATTCTTCAGAAAAACACTTTTCAAAGTACGATTCTTAACCTAAAGAAGCAATTAAGTGTGAAGGCAGAATACCTTATAGACACACAAGGACTCAAAATTCATCTCCCATATACTCCTAATAAAGTTACTTAGAGATACGTGGAACAGAATGAGGATGTATATAAAGAAAAGGAAGATGTGGAACCCAGAAAGCAATGGATCCAAAAAAGGGCATCAATCCAGGGAAGTTTAAGGATAAGAGCTGAGCAACCCACCTAGAAGCTACTGGCACGTAACAGAGCAGGGGAATAGAATGTACAGGAAGACGGTAGCATTCTTCCCAGGAAAAAAAAAAGTATTTGGCAAAAATAATTTGAGACAGACTCAGGGGGATGGGAGGGGCATGGGCAAACATATTTAACCAGAACTTTTGTGCCCCCATAATAAGCTGAAATAAAAAAATAATAATAATAAAAAAATTTGAGATGATAGTTCTTCCTTAATAGGCAAAACAAAACAAAAAACAAATGGAGTCACTAATGATTATTTTCTTGTTGCTAAAGTCCATGAAAAACAAAACTCACAGTATATTATACAGATCTGCAGTGAACATTTACTAAGTCATAACCAACACTTCATTAATTTAACTAAACACAGTAATACAACTATATGGGAAGATGCTGGAAGGAGGCAAGGGGTACACATTAGGAGCCAAATCAGAATTTATTTATTTATAGCAAAATGTCAACAAAATCTAACATAGATAAAGCAGCAGTACCAGCTTATTATTTGGAGCTATAGCATTAACTATGAGAAAAATGATCTGAAAGGATTAAAGTGGTTGCCTCAGATGTGGAGGCAGAGTAAGACAGTGGCTGGTTGGTTATCACAAGGGCTTTAATGTCATTTGAATTTTAAACATATTATTATTATTTCTATTTCTAAAAATTAGTCTTAGATTACCAAGTTATAGTATTGCCTCAAATGAAGGAAAGGGCCTAAGGAAGAAAGAGCAGGGTGGCTGAGAGCAGGACCCAGCAAACTTTTTCAATGAAGGGGATGGTAAATATTCTAGGTTTTGAGGGCCACAGGATCCACTGCAACTATATAACTCTGCCAATGTAGTGTGAAAACCACTACGGACACATGTTAACAAAAGAACATGGCTATGTTCCAATACAAGTTTATTTGCAAAAATAGGCAGTGGGCCAGATTCGGCCTGGGGGCCAGTTTGGCAACCCCAGGCTTAGAAGAACGGAAAATCTGATAACAAAGTGGAAGACAGATCTAAGGTACGTAGTGGTAGAAATTTTAAAATATTTATTTTCATTCCAACTTTTTTTTTTTTTAACTTCACAGATACCTACCCCTGCGGTCTTTTTACAACCAGACTCTCAAGTTACTTGGTTTGTAGTCATTCTTCAACACACTACACCTTGTGGTTTCTAAACCCATATCCACTGAGACTGCCCAAGCCAGTCTTAACAGACCTCCTGACTTCCAGATCTAATTGTCATGTTAGTGTCTGTTACTTGACTTCTGTGCAATACAGCAACACTTGAACAATTTTCCCCTCTTGAAATTCCCTCTTATCATAGTTATTAGAGCTCTACTATCAACACATTTTTTTCCCCACTGAACTGATTTAGCCTTAACTTTCAAGAGTTCTTACAAATAGGCTGTTATCTAGGATTCCATCCACAGGACCACAGCCAAAGTTGTGACAAATGTGTTTTATAGTTTATAATGGATATCTGGTTCAACTATGATGGACCAACATAAGATACTAGAAAATTGGGCAAAATATATGAAACTGTTCTCAGAAATTGGACAACTCGCAGTACAGGACTATGGTCTCTCAAAGGAGGGAAGCACAAAAGGTAAGTTCCGCGATATTATCCCTACAGACATCTTCCAGAATGCTGCCCAGAGAGGGAGAACACCAGCAGAGCACAGTGGTCCAACTGAGTTTAGGACTCATGATGGAGTTCCGGGAGGCTGAGGCAGCTGAAATTTGCAGGACACAATACTGGAAAGGAAAAGCTCCAGAAATCAACAAAGGATTCCCCTGAAATTTTTGGTTGAACACCAAGCTATACTTCTACAAAGCCAAAAAAGGACCCATAACCGGAGGAAAGAATTTCTACAGACAATTTGTAAGCTGAACAATTACCAGAAGTTGCACAAGGCTGGAAGATGTGTGAATCTCAAGCAGAGTGTAAAGACAGTGGTGATCAGGGGGTGGGATTTAGTAGAGATCCTAAAAAGTCCACGTCCTAATGACAGTTAATCTGGTGCCACGATAGCAGTTGCCACAGTGTGGTCTGGAGAACCCCCGTGGGTCTGAAAGACTGAAATAATTTTCATAATAATACTAAGATCTAATCTGCCTTTTTCCACTTAAGTTCACTCACAATTATACAGTGGTGTTGTACAGAGGCTACGTGATGTATAACAGTATCATTACATTGGCGTTGTGCAAGTTGTGCTTCTATATTCTTGTATTATAAAATGTTCCCAATTTCAATTTCTAAAATGGTAAATATTCTAATAGTTACAATCCTCATATACAGAAACTCTACGGGTCCTGAATAATTTTTAAGAGTGTTATGGTTCTAAGATCAGAAAGTTTGAAAATATCCACCTTCGAGAGAACACTTTCTACATCTACCCAAGAAAGCTTAAACAGAAATATCAAATGGATCAAACTTATCCATAAACAATTGCCTAACACAACAAAAACTCAAGCTGAGACAATTTACATATCCCTAGTTTATTTCTGGATATTCTTGTATTTCTCAATCAATATGGTTGCAGTACTTTGTACTGTCCAAAATGCTGTTAGTGGCATAAAAGGAACCACCTCTCATTAAAAAAAAAAAAAAAAAAGGATTTAAATTCCAGTACATAGCTGTTGACAATATACTAACTATATGCTCTTACCTTATGTAAGCTTCATTTAACTCATCTGTAAAATGAGAATTAAGTAACTGTTGGATGAGTTAAAAGAAATACACTCCCATCTTAAAAAGGATATTATTCAATTTTCTTTGGTCAGAAATGTAAGTATTCTAAAAAATTCTAATTGCGTTAAAGTTTCTAACACCAACAAAACTTAGAGAATTTAGAATATAAAGATGTAAAGAAGAAAGAATTTGTTCTATGCATGTATAATTCTAATTTTTAAATCGGCTTTATAATTTGTGCACTTTTTTAGTCAACATACTGTGAGCAACTAATTTTTAAAGACTATATAAACTAACTGTATTATTCTTCTATTAATATTTTGGATAGATTAATTATAATTTTTCACTTTGATTTCTAAATTCACAAAAACTTATATTACCCTAGAAAAGAAATACTAGTGTAGTTATCTGCAAAGAATTCCTAGGGGAATACATATTGATTGGCTTACTATACTGACATTTTAGGTAAATGAATGATGTATGTTTGAAGAGCAGGGGGGGAAGAAAGAATTGTTCAGATGATTCATGACGATAAAAACTGAGGTTAGTATAGTATTTACACCACATGGTATGGCAGCACGAGAAAGGATTTGGTTGTAGAGTACACAACAGAACCCCTAGCCTACAGCTATACCTTCATGTTCACTTACAGTGACCATTTGTTACTTTATTCAAATATACAAGTTTAAGATTGAGTTCTTAAAAAGGAAAAAAAACAGAACCTTAGGTTCAATAGCTGAAGTACCGACTGAGACACATGCATGTTTAAATAGCCTTTAAAACCAAGCACATAATTATCATTTAAAAGGCTCCTCAGTAAGTCTCTGTCCTGAAATGCTTGGTATGGAATATTACTGAATTGCATTAAATATAACATTTGTTTTGTTCCTTTCAGCTATAAGAAGAAAATGTCCTTTTGTATACAGGTGAGAGTTGAACAATGAATGTGGAAGAGACCAGGATGGACTAATGAATTTTTACCAAGTACTCTAATTGTTCTCAACTGTTTAATCAATAGACAAAATGAATCAACTAAATCTAATGCCTTAGCAAATATTAATATAAACTGTATTTTATTTATTTTTTTTAATTTCAGCTTATTATGGGGGTACAAAAGTTTAGGTTATGTATATTGCCCATGCCTCCCCACCCCCTAAACTGTATTTTAAATTAAATGCATGTATTTTTATGCTTTACTCACATACTATCACATATGTGTAAGAACCTTAACTTGACTTATTTTAAAAACTGTAAGCAGCATGTTACTACTCAAATCAAGTCAAAATTCAATACACTTTTGTTAACTCACTTAATTTAAGTGTGTTTACCTTAATACTGACACAATATGGATGGTAACACTGACCACACTGAGAACAGGCAAGTAATCTTCCTTCTGCTCCCTGGCCAAAACTGCCACAAACTACACACATATCCTGAAATCAAGAACACATCAACATATTTTAAATTGGAGATTAAGCTAAGAATATACAAATTTTACTTTAAAAATACCTTCTGAATTAATATAGCTGTATAGGTAAATATTAGATGACTTTTTGTGCATATGGGATGAAGTATTAATAGAAATGTACAAGGAGGAATTAAAAAGTAGAAGACAGTAATTCAGTTCAAACCTGATTCAAAGTGAACTTGTCACTACTAGAAAACAACACAACTGTATTGTGCATAGAGTTTTCTTCTTCATCCTTATTTGATGAAATATCTGCAGTAGACACCTACAAAAAGCAAAGTACACAAAATATTAAGTTATTATTTTTACTTGTATTGCACTTAACTGGAAAGCTTCAAATTAATATTCACAGGCCGGGCATGGTGGCTCACGCCTGTATTCCTAGTACTTTGGGAAGGCTGAAGCACGATCATTGAGGTCAGGAGTTCGAGAACAGCCTGGGAAACAGTGAGACCCCCATCTCTACAAAAAAAACAAGAAAAATTAGCAGGGGATGGTGGCACATGCTAACATGGTGGTTCAGCTAGCCAAGAGGCTGAGGCAGGAAGATTGTCTGAGCCCAGGAGTTTGAGGTTGCAGTGAGCTGTGAAGATGCCACTGCACTCTAGCCCAGGAAAACAGAGTTGAGACCCTGTCTCGAAAGAAAAGAAAGAAAATTCATACTCAAAATATAATTTCTGCCACGGTCTTGACTGACAATTCCAAATATTATTAATGCCATGATAGTATCATAAAACTATGAGTCATGACATTTTTATTGATATAATTGTCTTTCTTAGAGTTACAAGTCCTACAGATCTGGAAGTAATAAGAAAATATAAATCTGTCTTTAGTAGGACCTGATTACCCAGAAATTCTAATCAAGAAACTACAAAATTATATGTACATACACATACAAACACTGTAAAATTGCTATACACTATAAAATTGTATGTGTATACACATACACACAAAAATTTATTGCTCTATTTTAGTCACATGAGACTAGTGGCTAGTCCAAAGAGATGTGCTATAATGATGAAATACACAACATTTTATGAATCCTAAGTACCAAAAAAGAATGTAAAATGGCTCATTAATGATTTTGTACATATTACATATGTGTGATATATAATATATTCATATTTTAGATGTATCAGTCAAAATGATATGCATCAAATTAATTTCACCTGTTCACTATAACTTTTTTTAATGCGGCTATTGGAAAGTTTTAAATTGCATGTGGTTCTCATTATATTTCTATTAGACAGTACTGCTTTAGAATGGTATTTTGAATAACTTACAAAAATTTCAGGATTAGCCAAAGGATTATAGACCATAGATGTTCGTTTCTGGACTTGGTTATATTTGACTAACTCAACTAAGTATTCATTGGCTCATTAATAGTTTACAGAGTGTTTATGATGAAAAAAAAACTCTGAATTAGATGCTATAAAAGAGAACAGGGAGGCCAATGCCAATATCATATGATCCTCTTCCCTTAAAAAGCTCACAGCCTAGCCTGAAAGGGCAAAGGTGAAGCACAGTAAGTTACAGTCAAGATCAAAACATAAATGCACCCACTTGTGCAGGTGAAAAAAAAAAAAAAAAGATCAAAACATAAAGTAATAAAATTACTTTTCTTGAGGGATGATTGAAAGAAGATTCACTAAATAGAAAGAATATGTTACAATAATATTTTCAAACTTCAAGGCAGCTTTAATGGACAGAATTATTTTATGATAAGAGCAATTTATAGTCATTAAAAATTCTACCAAAAAGGGAAAACAGTAAGGAACCTAAATATTGTTAGGGAATGACTAAAACAATAGCAAATCCAAACTTTGGAAAATTATGCAACATTTAAAACATAGGAAGGTAGAAATTTGTATGGACGTACACGGGAAAAAAAAATCACCAAGATGTATTACTGAGTGGAAGAATAAGCTGCAGAATAGTATGTGAGGTACATCACTGTAGTATAAATACATGCAAAACCATTATATGTAGTCTACTAGCACATATAATGGTAGAATCATAAGAAACTGCTGGCTCTGCAGGTCAAAGATGGTTGAATGTTGGCAATTTCACACAGATCAATCTAATATGTAAATACACCAAACTGGTAACAGGGAAAAAATAAGGACTGAGGAGGAAGTGGTGGTATACTTTGATCTACCTATAACACTTTAATTTGTTTTAATAAAGGAAATGCATTCATGTATTATATATATACCTCAAAATTAGCTTTTTAAGATTTTGGGTTATCATCCAAGATGATTCACAAAAGTAGAATAATCATCATTAGTAATATCTATTAAAGACTACTAAGATTAAAGCAATCAGTAATTCAACCACAGGACTTATGATACATTGAGAAGGCTAAAATATACAATGGTAGAAATGGCTAAAATATAAAGTATCCATTTCTACCTCCTCACCCCAACACAGAAAACTCAACACATTTTACATACATGTACCCCAAAGAAATTATAAAAATGTTATTCTTATTTGTGAAGGAAAATTTAACCAGAGAATTTTTTGTTGAAAATGATCAACAAGGTTGGAATATGATATTGCCAATATAAACCTGAACAAAGTCTGCAGTAGAAAACTTCAATGTCCCTAGATTCATGCGGTGGTAGTAGGGGAGAAGCATATTCAAATGAGTACTAAAAAAAGCCAAGTTTTTTAAAACAGCAATTGTACATGCAAGAAAGAAAATATGTAGCTTGATGACTCATTGTTTTTATAATTTATTTCATGACCTTTAGGCTACTAGAAAAGTAAAACCTATCTCAAAGTTAAAGGCAATCTTTTGAGAAAATATGTGCTATTGCCTGCATAGAGATTAGTGTGATGTGTCAAAGAGAATAGAAAACTCTGATCTAAACCTCACAAGTTGGAGATTTCCAATTAAGGGCATGTAAGAGTAAACCAAAAAAGAAGAACAAATTAAACTCAAAGTGAGAGGAAATAATAAAGATCAAAGTGGAAATCAATGAAACAGTAACCAGGAAAAAAAAATCCATGAAAGCAAAGGCTGTCTCAAGAAGATCAATCAGGCCAGGCACAGTGGCTCACACCTTTAATCCTAACACTCTGGAAGGCCGAGGCCAGAAGATTACTTGAGCTTAGTAGTTCAAGACCAGCCTGAGCAAGAGCAAGACCCGTCTCTACAAAAAAAATAGAAAAACTAGCCAGGCACTGTGGAGTAAGCCTGTAGTCCCAGCTACTCAGGAGGGTGAGGCAGGAGGATCGCTTGAGCCCAGGAGTTTGAGGTTGCTGTGAGCTAGGCTGATGCCATCGCACTCTACCCAAGGCAAAAAAGCGAGACTCTGTCTCAAAAAAGAAAAAAGAAAGAAAGAAAAAAAAGAAAAGAAAAAAAAAGATGATCAATAAATAAATCTCTAGCAAGATTGATCAGTACCAGGAATGAAGGAAGTGACATCACTACAGATTCTACAAGTATGAAAAGTATAATAGAGAAGTGTTACAGGCCGGGCGCGGTGGCTCACACCTGTAATCCTAGCACTCTGGGAGGCCGAGGCAGGAGGATCGCTCAAAGAGTTTGAGACCAGCCTGAGCAAGAGCGAGACCCCGTCTCTACTAAAAATAGAAAGAAATTATCTGGACAGCTAAAAATATATATAGAAAAAAATTAGCCGGGCATGGTGGCACATGCCTGTAGTCCTGGCTACTTGGGAGGCTGAGGCAGAAGGATTGCTTAAGCCCAGGAGTTTGAGGTTGCTGTGAGCTAGGCTGACGCCATGGCACTCTAGCCCGGGAAGCAGAGTGAGACTGTTTCAAAAAAAAAAGTGTTATAATCAACTCTATGCCTATAAATTTGTGAATTTAGACAAAATGGACAGATTCCTTGAAAGACACAAATTTATGCAAGAAGAAACATTATTAACCTAAATAAATGCCTATCAAAGAAACTGAATTTGTTAAAAACCATCTAGGCCAGATAGCTTCACTAATTCTATGAATAATATAAGGAAAAAATATTTCCAATACTCCACAATTTTTCCAAAAAACTGAAGGGAGACTTCACAATTCATTCTATGAAGCCAGCATTATGCCAATACCAAATTCATTACAAGAAAACAAAACTACGGACCAATACCCCTCATGAACACAGATATAAAAAAACCTAAAATAGCAAATCAAATTCAACGATATATAAAAAAGACAAAGCATCATGACCAAGTGAAGTTTATCACAGGAATGCAAGATTGCTTTAGCATATTAAAAAAAAAAAGTCAATGTAATTCACCACAAAGTATATTTGAAATTTGCTAAGAGAATAGATCTTCAGTATTCTCACCCCAGCTGGGCACGGTGGCTCACACCTAATCCTAGCACTGTGGGAGGCCAAGGCAGGAGGACTGCTTGAGCTCAGGAGCTCGAGACCAGCCTGAGCCCTGAGCAAGAGTCAGGTCCCATCTCTACTAAAAATAGAAAAAAATTAGCTGGGTGTGATGGCACACTTCTGTAGTCTCAGCTACTCGGGAGGCTGATGCAGGAGGATCATTTGAGCCCAGGAGTTTGAGGCTGCTGTGAGCTAGTATGATGCCATGGCACTCTAGCCCAAGTGACACAGGGAGACTGTCTCAAAAAAAAATTTAAATATTTTCACTACAAAAAAGGAAGGTAATTATGTGAGGTGACATGTTAATTAGCTTGGTTGTGGTAAACATTTCACAATGTATATATCAAAACATCATGTTGTACACCTTAAATATATATCATTTTATCTGTCAATTGTACCTTGATAAAGGTGGAAAAAAATAAAACAAAAAACCATATGATCATCTCTATAGAGGCAGAGAAAGCATTTGACAAAATGCAACATACACTTCTGGTTAAAAAAAGAATTCTCAGCAAATTATGAATAAAAAGGTCCTTCCTCAAACTGATTTAGGATGCCAATTAAAAAACAAAAATGCCCAAAAGTAGATCTAACACCTTTATTTAAAGCCTTGTAACATGCCAATGAATATTTATCAATCTAATATTTTAAAATAAGACAGCAAATACATTACATATTAGCTATTTGGATAGAGTTGCCATAGAAAGATAGAGTCAAGAGGAAGTAAGAAAAGAAGGAAAGGGTGAGAAGGTAGAAAATATCAAAGAAAAACCAGAGATTTTTTTTTTAAAAAAACACACAAAGTAGAGATAGAGTAAAATAAAATAAAAAATTTAGCCTATTTATGTGACTCTTAGGATCTAAATAACTTGCTACATGTGAGATTATCATCATTAATAGACATTTAAAGATTATAGAAAATATAAATGAAGTAAGCCTCACCCCAGGTAAAACAACAGCTCCGATTCCACTTTTTAGTTTTGACCTGCCTCTGCCACCTCGTCCTGACAGTCCTGCACCACGAGGTCTCCGTTTTCCCGGAAATCCAGATCCCCGACCCTATATAACACATAAGGGAAAGTCAACATTCTGTAACACCCCAGAAGAATTTTTAAATCCAAATGTCAGTGAGACAAGACATTTTATTAAATGTTACACAAATACTTGCTTTTATTCTGATTAGACAATAAATATTAAGAGACCAGGCTTATTATTTGTATCTTTAAATATGTATTCCACAACTTAAAAATATAAAAATAAAATCCTTAGAACCTTAGAACCAAACTTTGGGTCTGTCATTGTGTATGTTCACCATCAGCAGGCCTTGACATTATTTTTCCATTTCCCAATCCTACATTCTAGGTTGCTAGAACAGCTAAAACCCACTCCAGATATTTCAACATGCAACAAATTAGATTCAACATGAAGTATAAGGAAGAAAGCTCTCGCTAACTGGTCTCTCTCAGTGATTATAGTAATAGTTAGTATTTACTGAGTACTTACTATGTAGTGATCTTTTTATTCTCAACAATCTCACATAATAGGTACTATTTTATTATATACCCATTTTAGGTAAGTGTACTGAGGAATAAAAAGGTTAAGCAACTTGCCCAAGGTCATTAAGCTAGCAAGTCTGGCTCCAGTGTCCCTAGTTCGTAACCACTATACTGTATTGCTACATCGCATGAAAGTTCATTTGCTAGTATATAACAATATTCTTCTGCTGTCATTAAGTCCATTTCCTTTACTATTCAACAGCTATCTTATGAATTGAACATGTCTACTTCATTCCACCATAATATTTAGAGGAAAAATCACTTAAAGATTATAGGAAAACTGATAAAAGGGTAAAAAAGCCTTGCTTTAAATTTAAATCATCTGGATAATAAATAATTGAAATGGAAACAACTTATCTGACTTTTTACCCAAGAAAAAATCCTATAGGAAAACATGTTAAATTCCCTAATATTTTAAAACATAAGCACCAGGGTATAGGGTTTTTCCCTTGTCTATACTCAGATTTATGTATTACTCCCCCCAAAACACCTGGCACCTATACAAGTAGATATATTATGTATACTTAAAATTACTAAGATGCTCATGAAAATCCTTTCTGATCTTCTTTCCCCTAACAAGTTAAATAATATGTCATACCTTCAACTGATGTCACTTATCACAGTTTAAAATGCTGAACTCATTTCCTGTTTAGCAGAATGTCTTCTAAGTCAAAAATCGATGCTTATAGCATGGGCATAAAACAGATACACGTGGAAAGGGAGGGGACAGTGGTTCTTTCCCTTCGGTTGTAGTAAGTACAGCCAGCTTCCAGTTTCAAACCGCCTCTCCTTGTCTTCTACCCTGCTCTCCTTCAGAACCTTTGAGAGGCACATCAGCTTCCTCAACAAGAGGCGGATGGGGTAGGGTTGGATTTTTAATAATAGGTATAAAACATCTTTTAAAAAGTAAAGTCAGTGATTAAAAATCAAGACTATAATAATCTCTCACTTTATTCTCCACAATATCCAATGTTGACCAAGTTATGAATAAGTGAAAATTGGTGGTATATGTTACAAAACTGTCAAACAAGTCATCTTTTACACTCTTTTTTTTTTTTTGGAGACAGAGTCTCACTCTGTTGCCCGGGCTAGAGTGAGTGCCGTGGCATCAGCCTAGCTCACAGCAACCTCAAACTCCTGAGCTCAAGCAATCCAACTGCCTCAGCCTCCCGAGTAGCTGGGACTACAGGCATGCGCCACCATGCCCGGCTAATTTTTTCTATATATATTTTTAGTTGGCCAGATAATTTCTTTCTATTTTTAGTAGAGACGGGGGTCTCGCTCTTGCTCAGGCTGGTCTCGAACTCCTGAGCTCAAACGATCCGCCCGCCTCGGCCTCCCAAGTGCTAGGATT